>CAJDSM010029126.1:0-11329 GCA_903981925.1 Ostrea lurida
ACATGGTCAGTAAATTCCATATGGGGCAAGATTGGAGCTTTAACCCATGTGCAATTTATTGACCATGTATAAACCATATTAGGTCAACTACAAGCCATGTAATGAATATATCTTACCCACTGCCTTTTTCTAATTAGCATAATGTATAAAACTCGCATGTTGATGAATCATGTACATGATGCACTTTGGCCTGAAGCAAATATGATGTCACACATCAGTGACGTTAGAAATTCCGTACTTTACAAAATGTATTCGAGTTCAGAGAACTATTGGCTGTTGGTATGCAGTGAAAACTAATCAGGTGAGAAACGAATCAATAATTAGTATTACCATAAGTATTATTAATTAGTATTACGTGAAGATAGCTCAGCTGAGGAACTTCAATATAACTGTTATAAAAAAAAAAACACACTATCACCTCAGCGGACCGAGGATTGGTTTCAATATATGCGATTTCAACTGAAACAAATTTTATTTGCAATGATAAAAAGAGACTGAGGTTGGGGATTTTTATTTATTTCAATATAAACGATATTTCAAATTAAGCGATTTCAATATAAGTGGAGTAAGCTGTAATGTGTTGGTTTGATTATATCAAAAAGATAACGTAAGCAATTAATGTAATAAAAATTTGTGTGCTGTATACCGGGAAGAGATGACTGATTGGAGGAATTTCTGCTTCCACTGTTTTTCTTATTGCATAGCCTTTGCATTGTTTTGATAGAACCTGAAAAATATGAATAGAAATAACTAATATTAAATTAAATTTTCTTTACATTTTACCTCTGAGTCGATAATCATTAGCAATATGTTCACGGTGCTACCGTTGGTGTGAGCGAAGACATTAGTTAACCATCTTGCAAATAAAATCAGCCTCTTCGTTTAACATGGGGAAAATTACACAGTTAAAGTGAACGTTTCATATTGTAATGTCGTATTGACGACGTGAACAGTTGCATATTGACATCATATTAGCTGCAATGTTTTGTATTCTTTCAAAATAAGCAATATATCAACAACAGCAAAACATACGAAGGTATTATAAAGCTTGATTGGAATATTGAATCATTTATGGTACTATCCAAACAACATAAAATTATTCTATTTACGGAGTTGTCAATGATGTGTACTGCAGTGAAGGCGACACTTTTGCGGACACATTGTGGGTCGAAACTTGGAGTGACAGCTTTTCAGCTGATGGAGAGCAAGTCACGTCGGAGTGAGTTTTGCTCGCTATTATGTAATAATGCATAGTACATTATCAGTTAATATCAGAACCCACAGTAAATATCAGCAATTATCAGGTAAAATTGAAATTCTCAGTACAATTTCCGTCCAGTAGTGTTTGATACTAGTCCTACCTGAATTTTCAATTGCTTCTGTGGTTCGAGTTCCATCTTCACATTCATGCAATATTTCTGGGTCAGAAGACAGTCCAGTAAACTCTGTTGGTCAAGATAATAAAAAAATGTAGCTTTTATTATACCCCTTGCAAACAGATATTAAAAGATTTATAGGAACTCATCTGTCATTTCCAGTGTCTGTGATTCTTCTAACAGTATAGATTACAAAGTTTGTGATGAAATATTTGATATGATATCAAATAATGTAGCCTAGAGCGGTAATCCCTTAACTTAAAGTTAGACCTATGCTTAGCACTCATGGCTTTTTGCAGCTATGGTTCATTTGCGTGCCACACATGCTGTGACACGGGACCTCCATTTTTAAGGTAATATCTGAAAGACCCGTGATTCTCACTTCTAAATGCCAAACTCTTGGCGAAGGAGCAATCACTACCTATTTTCACGTCTTAGGTTTGACACATCCGGGTGCTGAGCACGAGGCTTGAATGCACGACCTCCCGATCATGAGGCGAGAAATCTACCAACTGAGCCACCGTGACCTGTGTGTTGATAAAGTGATATTTTATAGAAATACCAGTTTCTTTGTTTGTTTTTGTTTGAAGAACATCCGCAGCTGTATTGTCAGAAGCCACTGCATACTGGTCTCTGTTCTGTGGTTTCCTTCTATATGATGCTATTCGCACTCGCTCTATGAAAATATATTTTACATTAAATAAGAGAAAAAATCCATTGAATACCATTGCGTTTGCTATCGTTAATATTGAATTTTAAAGTGAAATTTAATTTGATTTTACTATTGCAGGATTACCTGAATCCAAGACATCGCTGGAACTTGGATGTTGATTTGCAGCCGACGTGGCAACTTGGCATTAGTAGCTGTACCACCAGTTGTCGGTTACATCGTCTGGGTCATCATTTGGAGTGATAACTTACAAATACAATTAAATTGAATTCAATTATAGAAAATTCATGAAATTATGAACTGCAACTCTTCAAGAAAAGTGTGCCTGCCTAAAGTATGAACTGACTACACCTGATTGTATTTTCAAAACTTCATGTTTCATTTACTATTATTCTGTTAGTTGTGGGCCATCTGTTACCGAACCAAGGCTTCGCTGGAACCATGGCGCAACACGTGGATGGATTGCAGCCGACGGGGCAACTTGGCATTAGTAGCTGTACCACCGGTCGGCTACGTGTCTGGCTCATCATGGAGTAATATCTACAATACATTTATTGAATTCATCATTATAGAAATTCATGAAATTATAACTTGCAACTCTTCAAGAAATAAGTGTTGCCTTGCCGTAAAGTAGAACTGACTACCACCTTGATTGTTATTTTACAAAACTTGCATGTTGCATTTACTATTATTTTCTGTAGTTGTGGCCAACTGTTACCTGAATCAAGCGCTTCGCGGAACCATGGCGCCACACTGGATGGATTGCAGCCGACGTGGCAACTTGGCCATTAGTAGCTGTACACCAGTGTTGTGTTACGTGTCTGTCGTGATCTCTTGGAGTAATAATCTACAATACATTAATGAATGTCATATCATAAATTCATGAAAGTATGAACTGCAACTCTTCAAGAAAAGTGTGCTGCCTAAAGTATGACGGACTACACCTCGATTGTATTTTTCAAACACTTCATTTTGCATTTTACTATTATTTTCTGTAGTTGATGGCCAACCTGTTTACCTTGAATCCAAGGCTTCGCGGAACATGGGACGCAGGACACTTGGATGGGATTGCACGACGTGGCACTTGGCATTAGTAGCTGGTTAGGCACCTGTGCTCGTCGTGTCTGGGTCAATCATTGTAGTATATCTAACATACATTTCAAATTGAATTCAATATTCATAGACAATTCATGAAATTATGAACTGGCAACTCCTTCAGAAAAGTGTGCCTGCCTAAATATGACAGGCTACACCTGATTGTATTCTTTCAAAACTTCATGTTTGCATTTTACTATTATTTTCTGTAGTTGTGGCACCTGTTTTACCTGAATCCAAGGCTTCGCTGGAACCATGGCGCACACTTGGATGGGATTGCAGCCGACGTGGCAACTTGGCATTTAGTAGCTTGTACACCAGTGTCGGTACGTGTCTGGGTCATATTGGAGTAATATCTCATATACATTAAATTGAATTCATTATTTGATAGAAAATTCATGAATTATGAACTGCAACTCTTCCAAGAAAAGTGTGCCTGCTAAGTATGACGACTACACACTGATTGTATTTTCAAAACTTCCATTGTTTGATTTTACTATTATCTTTCGGTAGTTTGTGGCCAACTGTTTACTGAATCCAAGGTTGCTTCTGGAACGCATGGCGCACACTTGGATGGGATTGCAGCCGACGTGGCAACTTGGCATTAGTAGCTGTACCACCTGTGTCGGTACGTGTCTTTGAGGTCATCAGTTGAGAGTAATATACAATACATCAAATGAATTTCATTTCATTAGAATTCATGAAATATGAACTGCAACTCTTCAAGAAAAGAAATGTGCTGGCCTAAAAGTATTGACAGGCTCAACCTGATTGTAATTTTCAATAACTTCATGTTTGCATTTTACTATATTGGTTCTGTAGTTGTGGCAACTTGTTTACCTGAATCCAAGGCTTCGCTGGAACCATGGCGCACACTTGGATGGGATTGCAGCCGACGTGGCACTTGGCAATTAGTAGCTGTACCACCATGTGTCGGACGTGTCTGGTCATCATTGGAGTAATATCTACAATCATTAAATTGAATTCATATTCATAAATCATGAATTAATGGAACTGCAACTCTTCAAGAAAAGTGTGCCTGCCTTAAAGTATGACTGAGCTCACCTGATTGTATTTTCAAAACTTCATGTTTGCTATTTTACTATTATTTTCTGTAGTTGTGGCCAACTGTTTTACCTGAATCCAAGCTTCACTGGAACAGGGCGCACACCTCTGGATGGGATTGCAGACCGACGTGGACTGGCATTAGTAGCATGATACCACCTGTGTCGGTACGTGTCTGGGTCATCGTTGAGTAATATACTACATACATTAAATTTCGAATTCATATATGAAAATTCATGAAAATTATGAACTGCAACTCTTCAGAAAAGGTGATGCTGCCTAAAGTATGACAGCTACACTGACATTGATAGTTCTAAAACTTCATGTGTTGACATTTTACTATTATTTTCTGTAGTTTGTGGCCAACTGTTTATACTGAAATCAGGCTTCGCTGGAACATGGCGCAACACTTCGGATGGGACTTGGAGCCGACGTGGCAACTGGCATTAGTAGCTGTACCACCAGTGTCGGTAGTGTTCTGGCGTCATCAGTTGGAGTAATATCTCAATACATCAAATTGGAATTCAATCATGAAGATTATGAAATTATGAACTGCAACTACTTCAAGAAAAGTGTTGCAATGCCTAAGTATGACAGCTACACCTGATTGTATTTCAAAACTTCATGTTTGCATTTTACTATTATTTTTCTGTAAGTTTGTGCAACTGTTTTACCTGAATCCAAGGCTTCGCTGGAACCATGGCGCAACTGGATGGGATTGCAGCCGACGTGGCAACTTGGCATTAGTAGCTGTAACCACCTGTGTCGGTACGTGTCTGGGGGTCATTCATTGGAGTAATATCTAAAATACATTAAATTGAATTATATTATATAGAAATTCATGAATTAATGAACTGCAACTCTTCAAGAAAAGTGTGCCTGGCCTAAGTATGAGACTACACTCATGATTGTATTTTCAAACTTCCATCGTTTGCATTTTACATTATTTTCTGTTGAGTTAGTGGCCAACTGTTTACCTGAATCAAGGCTTCGCTGGAACCTGGCGCACACTTGGATGAGATTGCACGCCGACGTGGCAACTTGGGCATTAGTAAGCTGTACCACCCTGTGTCGGTGTGTCCTGGGTCATCATTGGAGTAATATCTACATACATTAAATTAGAATTCATATTCATAGAAATCATGAAATTATCTGAACTGCAACTCTTCAAGAAAAGTGTGCCATGCCTAAAGTCATGACATGGCTACACCTGATTGTATTTTCAAACTTCATGTTTGGCATTTTTACTAATTATTTTCTGTAGTTGTGGCAACTCGTTTACCTGAATCCAAGGCTTCGCTGGAACCATGGCGCCACTTGGCATGGGATTGCAGCGACGTGGCAACTTGCATTAGTAGCTGTACACCTGTCGTGACGTGTCTGGTCATTCTTGATAGTAATATTACAATACATAAATTGAATTCCATTTATAAATCATGAAATATATGAACTGCAATCTTTCAAGAAAAGTGTGCATTGCCTAAAGTATGACACGTACACCTGATTGTAGTTTCAAACTTCATGTTTGGCATTTACTATTATTTTCTGTAGTTGTGCAACTGTTTACCTGAATCAAGGCTTCGCTGGACCATGGCGCACATTGGTTGAATTTGCAATCCGACGTGGCAAACTTAACGACGGTAGAATGATGAAAACAAAATAACGTTGAAGGGTTAGAACCGTGCAACAACAACGTTATGAGCACACATCCCAAAGTCGCGTGCGTGCCTTGCCCAGAAACTCTGCACCAACACACACACAAACCAGACAAGCGGAAGAGAAGAGGGAAGAGAGAGGAGGAAGAGGGGCATTAGTAGCTGTTACCCCTGGTAGACGTGTCTGGGATCATCGTGGATGGAAGTAATTATCTTACAATACAATCAAATTGAATTCATTTTATAGGAAAATTCATGAAGAAAATTGAATTGAACGCAAACTCTTCAAGAAAAGTGTGCATGCCTAAAGTATGGCAGGCTACACCTGACTATTTTCATTTACAGGTTGCTCAATACTGATATTGTTTCTGTAGAAGCACTTGTGTAGCATATGGAGTCATGTGCTTGTATGTTTTTTAAAAAATGCATCAAACCCTGACTTCAGTATGATTTTTATACAAATGCTAATTGCTGCTATTTTGATAAAAAAAAAAAAAATGACTGTATACACTGTGATGAGTCATTTTGGAACTCATTCATAATGATAATGATTTTTAAACTGATGGGGATAATACACTATGCAAATATAACTCTTTACTGTGATACTCTTTTTGTAGAAATACTTTACCAGTTTCCTTGTCAGTTTGTGTTTGCAGAACATCAGCAGATGTATCGCCCGAATCTAGTGCATGCTGGTTTCTTTTTGATGGTTTCCCTCTTCCAGATGATGCCACTCGCATGAATGCTGAAAAAAATGTAATGTTGAATGAGTCTTTGATCAAGTTAATGCATCAAATCAGGATCTATACATGTACAGTCGAATCTCGTTATCTCGAACTTGATGGGACCAAGAAAAAAGTTTGAGATATCTGTGAATTTGAAATATTGAGGGTAAAAATACTATTAAAGGAAATAGTGGTGGGGACCTCCAAATCAGTTCGACATAACCATGGTATTCGAGATATCAGTGTTCAAGATATCAAAGTTGAATTGTATCTATTTCGTAAAGTAGATTTAAGTTATCAAAGGTTTAAACTGTATTAGGCTAAATGCATGTTACTAGAAAAAGGAGTATAATTTAAAATTGATTAAATATTTAACTTAAAAATGATAACTGTTACTCAGTACATACCTTCATTTTTGAAAATCTGACATAATTCTCCTTCCTCATGTATTTTTATTCTGTGCAGAGGCAGGTCCATTTTGGAAGCTTGACATTCCTGGACACATTTCTTCCAGTCTTCTGCAAGTAGAGTTTGGAGATCTTTGTCTGATGCAGAACGAAAGTGTCGCAGGGGAGGGTACGTCTGGAAATCTGGTTCATCTGGTCCATCACGGAACATCAGTGTGCCATCATGAAAGGACCACCACATGTTTTCTCCACCATACATGAAATCAGCAATTCTTTGGTAATGGGCTTGAAAGAGAGTTGGTCTCTGAAGCACCAAATCCAAATCAAATGTGGAGTTTCCTGACTTAGGTAGTAATTTAGCTTGATGGCTCACGACAGAATCTTGATGTTTTACGTAGTCTTTTCGAGTTTCATCCATTTGTTGAGCATTGAACCTGAGTACTGCATTGTCGACGATCTTCCCACACTGTCTGTTGGCTGTATTCATTGATATGCTGCGTAAATCCCCGAAGGTTCTCTCTTCCTGTTCTGGAACCATGGATCGTAGACAAATCAATCTAAATGCTTCGGGGGCATGCACAGTCAAACTATGGAAATGGCAGCCAAAGAATTTTCTAGACGTCATCTTTTTGGGAATACCAATAACAGTCTTACATAGAAGGCTAAATTTGAACGAAAGGTTGTACAGTCTCAGAATTTTCTTTGTTGTTCTTTGCTGATAATCACTGTAACATATGGATATAATTTCAACTAAAGTGGTACAGAGTTCGTAGATGTCTTTGCTGATTTTATTTTCTAGGAATTTTATGTGACAAAACATCGCTAATTTGACTGCAAAAAGTCGAGCATCAGATCCCTTCAGCTGATTCCTGTCCCCAATTGTCGAAACTGCAAATTTTTCAAATTCTTTTTGAATTGTTGAGTCATCAATATGGCATGGTAGTTCTGAAATTAAATTTTGTACCACATTTGTGATATCATGCAGGGGCTCACAGGGTGGTATTTCATATTTGTCAAGTAAATCAGAAATGTTGTCGGCTGTCAGTAGTGCTGGGGGTCTCTGAATCCCTCTCAGAATTGATGTCAGTTCTTCCTGTAGGTCACTTTTACTTTTATTAGCAATATCGTGGCCTCTTGCTCTCAATTCTCGTTCAAGGTCTTCTTTCTTAAGGTTTGACAGTGGGGATGGATTTGTGAGTGAAAATTTTTTCCAAAAGTTGCCGCCTTTGAACACTTTGACACGCTCTTGGATGGAAGGTTTGGCAATGCTGTATGCGTGCTCAAAATTTGCATGCTCCTTCGACTTTATTCCGCAAAGGCAGCTGTAATTGCCTCCCCTTTGGTGGCCTGCTTCAAATTGTCTGGCAGGTCCATCTCCACTGAAAAACCTTAAGACGTACTTTTTGTCGCCTTCCTGTTCTCTTAAGGTTTGGAGGTCTTCTGCCCGAGTCTGTATATAAGAGAGTTGGTCAATATCGCTGCTGGAAGACTGTCCAAGGATGTATAAGTGTGGCTTTTCTACCTTTCCTTGCACATCAACAGGGGCCCGCTCAGGAAATCTTTTCATATACTCCTCATTCGTTATGAAAGATGCCGTGTCGTACAATGTACTTATCATAACTGTGTAGTAGCTGTGGTTTAATATGTCGGAATGGTCGTGCCAAATTTTAAAGTAACAGGTGTTTTCAATTTTGTCAAGTTTTTCCTTTGCTTCTTTTTCAGATCCAGGCAGTTCTTCCCCTAAAGTTTTGAAAATCATCTCCAGATCTTTTGGTGTTAATGAAGATATATATGTTGCCCTTCGAAAGTCCTTTTGATGTTCCATCATGGCTTCAATGATCTTGCCTATGGGAATCATCCTTCCGTATACTGCTGTTTCCTTATCTACAAGATTTCCATTTCCATCTATCCTATTTGATTTGATGATTTTAGGGGCTATCCTTTCTCCAACGTACAGTTCTTTGCTCCCTAGTTTTCTTTTGATTTCAGCTCTTAATGCTCTGGAAGATCTGGGGGTAGGCATAGAGATCTTTCGATGAAGTTTTTGCCTTGCTCTGCGTATTCTTTGCAGGAAGTCACGGCCACTAACACGCTGATTGGTATTGAATTGGTCACAGTCCACACCATTCAATTTGGCAAACATTTGCAAAATTTGACCTCCATTGCTAGGGATGATGCCTTTTCTGTTTTTTACATGGAATTTCAAGGCAAGATATCTCCAAATTACACGAGATCCTGGTGCCAGATTTGTAATGAATTTTAGAAATTGTTCACGATCAAATTGATAGTTTTCCAAATTGCCTACATGTTTCTTTGCCTTCTTTGTCCCTTCATTGATTTGTTTAGAATTTCTTGTAACTCTCTTTTTTGCTGTGGATTTTCCTTCAAAGAAAGTGGATAGGCGATCTCTGTCAGCCTG
Organism: Ostrea lurida; assembly: GCA_903981925.1. NCBI lineage: Eukaryota > Metazoa > Mollusca > Bivalvia > Ostreida > Ostreidae > Ostrea > Ostrea lurida. Next base: position 9,413 of record CAJDSM010029126.1, read on the forward strand.
ACTGTAGGACTTTCCAGAAGCCAGAAAATTTTGCACTTCATTTTCATTATTTCCTATCAGTTTGTGAATTGTATTTTTGGTTTCTCTTGTGATCTTGGTTTTGTCTTTTCGTTTCTGCTCACTTGTGGTTTTCTCAGTCAAATTGAATTTCTTGGCAACTGCAGATTTCAAATCTATCTTGAAATTCTTCTCCATCAGGGGTTCCAGTACATTTAAAAGTTGTTCTGCGCCATTACTATTATTATGACTCATGCCACACACAATCTCATTTGTCATTTCTACCAAATTTTGGGCATTTTCTGAGGTGGAGTTATGTAGTATGGAGTCATTGATAAGTGATGTTTCACAAGACACACAATCGTAGATGGAATGTTTTAGTTTGTCTCTATGTGAAAGGGAATCCCATTGTTGAAGGGAGAATTTTGTCAAGAAATCTTTTTTTTCTCCATTTTTGCTGTGATTCTTCCAATATTTTCCTTTTCTTAGATAATTTTGCAAACGAGGCAGTTGACGAACAAATTTGTCATATGGCAATTGCATTTTTGGAAACATTTGCATTACATCTGTATAGAAATTGAATCTAAATAATGGAGACACATTCGATGATTTTTGGTTCGTTATGGAATCTAGTAGTGACGCATCCTTTGATGACCACCATTGAATGTTCCCGGGATCTTTACTGCTACGGCCAATTATGACCTTAGCAAAATTGCAGAAATTCATAATGACCAGTAATACATGTAAATGTAGTACTGAGACTGTCTTCATTTGTAATACATTGTTTCTTGTCTGGGTATACTCAAAATCTATGCCATGATTATTTTAACTCTGGTAATATTCTTCTACATGAATGCCTCTTTGTACTTTTTATCATTTTCTTCATTTCTGGTACTGCTTGTATTAAAAATCTGTGACTGACTTTTTTTCCCTCACTTGTAATGGTACTAAAATCTGAGAATGAGTGTTTTTCACTGGTAATGCATTCTCTGACATTCATACTAATTTAAATCAGTTTTGTGACTCGAGTTTCCTTTAGGGCAGAAGTAAACACATTGTGTGTTTTTATCAAAATTTGTTGCTGATGTTTTCATGGGCAATGCATTGTTGGCTTTGACACAAATCTTATTAATCTAAATTCCTGGCTTAGTGGGTTTTTTTTTTCTCTGATCATATAGATCTATTCTTTGCAATATTTAGTATTATTCACTGTCTGATGCTTTCAGATTAGATTCCGTAGACACACATTCTGCATGTTTGGCTGGTACTGTTGACAATTAAAGGCTAAATCCTTGACTAGAATTTTAAACAATGGCTGATTGCTTCAAATACATACACTCTGTAATACTCACACAGAACTAATTTTGGATCGTTTTTCTTTCAATCTATCTTGCATATTCAGCCATTACGTCTTTGATAGTCTCTAAACAGATGCATACACTCTTGATTTGTTTTATTTTAAAATGTAGAAGATTGAAGACCATGACCAGCATTACGAATTTTTCAAATTAAGTAGTTTATTTTAAGGACTTCAATTTTTTGAATGTCCGTTATTTTTAGTTTTTGTTCATCTGAAAAAATAATTCCATAATGTGTATTTTGAAATAAATTTGATTAAAAGTTGTTTCAAATAATATTTTAAACAATATAAAGTCCTTCTGATATTATGTGAAGCATACTTTACTTTTATTGTACAAATGTGCTTTTGTTTCGAGATTTTTCTATTCATAATATATTACGCACGGACTAGATCTTATTTCACTTCCAAAATAAAAGTTGGTGCTCTTATTTGTGTTGTATTGTGATATTTATGACTAGATATATTGATGCATCTATACTTTTAAAAATTAGGTTATAAATTGGATATTGTTAATAGTCATAACACCTGCGTATGAATAAAGGATCCATAGAATTTTGTCA
>CAJDSM010029129.1:16813-37075 GCA_903981925.1 Ostrea lurida
CGCCATTGTATGAAACCATATTAGCGTCAAAGTAAACCATGTACTAATGATTCAGGGGTCTGTGTTTGCCTCAACTTTAGAACTTACAAAATTTGATACTGTTGGATAGTCTTCGCATGTGCAAGATTTTTGGTTTTCTTTCAGAAGAAAGGCCACTTGGAATTGAATCACCAAGTTGAAGGAATTGCGTTTTCATGCCTACTCTTCCTACTCACATACCTCGCCCTGTGAAGCCAAACACGTACAGTACTAGACGTCGTAGTTACAACGGAGGTAACGTTAACCATAGAGACGACGATTTTATCGTTCCACAAACCGGTGTATACGTTTACATGGACTGTCTCTGTCCAGCACAGCTGGATATAAGCTTGAAATCGCGTGATTGGTCCCCTTTCGGGGTATAATAGCTGACAGCGGTACATACCGCCCATGCGGTGACATGATTGTTCCACGGGTGTTTGCGAGTCGAAGGAAGTTCAATGCAGGAGCCATGTGTACATTCGAACAATTTACACGACGGTGCTACGATTGTCTTACGCGGGACAACGCGCGCAGGATGCTCCTTTGCTGGCTGGCAGTTGTTCTAGATTCCCTTGATAGATTTCTTACACACAGAGTGGTGTGAAATTCTGCAAATATGACTTTGTTAAATCAGATCGTTGATTCTTCAGGTGATGGGTTCAAGTATGATTCATTAATTCAAGAATCAGATGACAATGTTTTATCAGATTATGCAATTTTTTTCTCGATTGAATCCCCTGGATCCGGGTAAAGGTATGTCTCTAGCTAGATCGTTGCTTGTCTAGCAGGCGACTAAATAGGTGGTCTTCGGGTGAGACGAGGTCCCGTATCACAGCAGGTGTTCCACAATAAAGACTCGTCTGCTAAGCCATGAGCAGCGAGCATAGCCTAAGATTTTGCTCCTTCACGACAAGTGGTGCACGTCTCCTCGTTGAGTGAAATTTCATTGAGCGGGACGTAAAGCAATAGCAACCAAATCAATCAAGTTCGTTGATAAGACATTGTTCAGAACGAAGATGTGTCTATAACTCAAGTGTACTTCTGACATACCTAATTATCTTCCAACTCGGATTGCACCTTGTAGCGTATCTTTATAATCTGGACGCAGTCATACATATACGTCATTTGTTGCGGTCGATTCAAAAGGTCACAGGGACCGCGTGGAGACCAGTGTTGATAGGTTCCTGCACATTTGTCCTTCAAAGAGGCGACTAAATGGGGAGTTCTTTCGATTAGACCGCGTAAAACCGAGCTGTGTACAGCGTTGGTGGCACGATAAGATCCAGGTCCCTGCCACAAAGAGCATGAAATCCGAGCACAGGTCCCAAATTGCAGGCCCTTCTCCAGGATTGAATTTGATCCAATTTTTGGTTAAAGTCACCCAGTAGTTCATAAAATATTTCTTTCACATCAACATGAACAATTGATCCCTTGGTGCCCACCCACCCTCAGGAGCACGATTTCTGTACTTTAACTGAGTTGCTCGTCAAAACAGAGGCCCAACAGGCCTTAAAACATGTTAACGGCACCGAGTATCATAGCCCATACGGGGAGTGTTGATATTTTGCATTATTTAGTTCTATAGGTTGTGTTATATGTTATCATCTTTAAGAAATATGCATATATTCCTCTTCAAATTACGCAAGGCGTTATATTCAATCTCGACAAATGGGATTGGTAAACGCTCAAAATTTTAAAACGAAAACCATATGCAACTTTATGCCCAAGTGAGCCTGAACCTTTACCTCAATCTTCATAGAATTCATCTCGGACCCATGGGTAGTATAGCATGTATGATATGATGACTCGATGTGGAAAGTACACGCTGAAAGCCGAAAATATTGCACTTTGTGTCCAGTGCACTTGGACTTTATGACCCAGATGTTGATAAAGAACATTCTTCATTTCGAATTGGTAGTCGCTATATGCAATGATATGGTGGCTCTAATGAAGGAACATGCTCTAGAACCCGGAACCATTATTGCTACTTTGTGTCTAGTGGTTTGACTTTGGACCCAATTCGATAAGGAACATCTTTCTCCCATGGATAATCATATGCATAACATGTTAACTCTAGGTGGAAGGCTAACACATTGCATTAATGCCTTGGAAAACACTGTTTTACAAGACGACAGAATTTCATCCATATCTCCAGTATTCCCCCTTACCCAAACTTGTTGGAGGAGGTGGGGGGGTTAATTAAAGATAAAAGGCTCCATGCTGTCTTTCCAAATATTCATTTAGTTTCACAAAATTAGTTGAATAGCATTACTGAGAGATGTTTTTCAAATGTTCATATAACACTATGACCAAGTTGGCCCCATCCTGGGGTCAGAACCCCCTACCCGGGATGCACCGATTTGTACTTTGGTACAGACCTTCTGCTCATTACATCACTACGCCATTTAGTTTTCTTCTCAGAATGTGGGTTGTAAAGAAGATTTTTTGAATGGGGGTTTTTGTTCCCCCCCCCCCGGCCCCAGGGTTGCAATAGACCTGGAATGCGATTTATGTGCCTCTTGTCCAATGATGCTTCATACCAATTTTTTTGAAAGATTGGACTAGTTTATCAGACAGAAGTTTAAATGTCATTGTTAGACATATTCATCAATGAGCCATTTTGCCCCACCCTTAAAACCAAACCCGTCACACTAGGGTCAGCGAATTGTATAATTATATAGAAACTCGCTGCTAATCAAACACAATTTGTTTTGGATTACTATCGATGGATTTAAGATGGTTTTCAAATGTTTTAAACATATACACTATGTACAAGTTGGCCCGCCCTGGGTTGGACCCTAACCCTGGGCATCACCAAATTTACATTTTGCGTAAGACCTCTGGCCTTTAAATCACTATGATTAGTATTATCTCAGTCATGGTGTGGTTGAAACGAATATTTTGAAGAATTGTCCACTTTGGGCAGTTTTTGCCCCGCCCCAGGCCAGGGGTGCAAGAACCTGAATTTACATTTATGCGCCCTTGTCCCAAAGATGTCAATCAAGATTTAAAAGATTGAACAGGTAGTTATAAGATTTAAAAATGTTCAATTGTTAAACAGTTCATCAATTGACCAATTTGGCCCACCCTAATTGGCCAAACCCCTACCCTTAGAGGTAACGAATTTGCATATATATTAGAAACTCCTGCTCTTCCAAACATCCATTTTAGTTAAATTTATTACATAGCATTAAAGAGTGTATTTTAAATGTTTTAACATCATATTACTATGTCACCAAGTTTGGCCCACCCTGGGTCAGAACCCCTAACCCTCCGGGTCACAAAATAACATCTTTGGTAGAGGCCTTCCTGCTCGTACTCACTATGCATTTAGTTTTCTCTCAGGCGCTGTGGCGGTTGTAACGACGAAGATTTTTAAAATGGTCACTTTTGGGCAGTTGTGTCCACCCCCAGGGGGCAAGAGACCTGAAATTTACCAATCTATGTGCCCTGTCCAAGATGCTTCATATCAAAATTTTGAAAAGAATTGGCTGTAGTTATTCAAGAAGAGCAGTTAAAATGTTCAATTGGTAACCCACGAACGGACGAGCCGAGCGAAGCCCAATTGCCGATTAGTTTCATTTTTGTAGTCCAGTGTGTTTCCTTTGATAAAGTTTTTTAAAGATTGCCCACTTATATTCGCATGTAATTTTGAACCGTATTGATAGCGTTCACCCTACCCTGGGGGTCATGATTGGCATAACTTGAATCTACACTATGTCAGCAAGCTGTCACGTAAATTTCAGTTCACTGGTATTAGTGGTTCAAGAAGTTTTTAAAACGACATCTAATATGTGATTATCTTCGCTGTAAAGCAGTCTGACTCTTTCTTTGAGCAAACTTGATTCCCTTCATTCTAAGGATGATTTAATTCCCCAGCTTGTAGAAGATTTTCCTATTACCTGTTTTGGTAAATTTGGATCTCTTCTTTGGGGTGTGTGTGTGTGGAAGGGGGGGGGTTGTCTGCACAAGATTGATCTATCTAGTCATCAGACTTCAATATGTATGTATCAGGATGCTTTCCTATAAAAATAACCTTTTCTGGCCCCCGTGGCTTCTTGTTAACGAGATTTATATGATACGATTTGGTTTGCATTTTTGTGATCTATGCTACCTTTTGAAGGGGCCTAGCTGGTCCTTATTTGAATCAAGTTTAAATCCCCTTTACCAACTGAAGTTATGATTATACCAAGTTTGTTAAATCAGCCAGTGCTTGAGAAGAAAAGTGAAAAGTGAAAAGCGCAAATTTTGACTTCATTTAAGCTCACTTGAGCCATCGGTCATGTGCACTAAAAAATCAAGGGTGTCATTTAAAAAAAAATCTTTTCAGAACACAGAGCCAGAAAAGTTAAAAGGAGTGGGTCCACCAAAGAGGGAAAATTGGTCCTGTGCAATGGTAGGCGAACAAATCGATTTCTGCACAAAACGATTGACTTGTATCATTGTTATCAGGTGTAAAATCTTTAGAGATTTACATTGGTGTATCTAAGTATTACTGCCCCAAACTCATGAACTTAATTAATTTGCTGAAAATCACCACATTCTTTGTGATGAATGCCCAATTCCATAAGAGCACAGACTGTATAACGAATGAGCGTAACAATGGGAATGAACATGTTGGACGCATTTCACCGTGACAGTTTTGTATTGAGCAACACTGACTTGTTGTATCTGCCTAGGCTTTATTGCGAAATGCTGGACTTTCAGGTGCTGTGAAACCCTGCACAAACAAGCTTACTAGCTCTTGTGTATATAAACACTTAGCAGTATAAAGATGTTGCTAATGCAGAGGCAAAGATAAGCACGTGATCAATCTCGTAAGTCCTCAATGGAATCACAAAATAAGAGTGGGCCAATCGGACCTGGACCACCAGAGGTGGATCAGTGCTTAGGAGGAGTTAAATAGGGGAATTCCAGACACAAGGTGGAAATTGAATCGTCTTTGTCATAATGAGTTGTCACAAGACTTCCACAAACTAACGTACAAAGAAAGCTGAACATGCAACTCTTCAGTGTTACTGTAAACAGAATTTAAAAAAAACACCAACCAGACCTTGTATTCTGGGAATCAGTTGTGAGTATTATTGATCCTGTAGCATAAAGGGTGCTGACACACAAGATTACGGTAAAACACAGCTCTCATAAATAATTCTCATGACATGCATAAATTAAAGAACACTAATCATAAATTACACCACGCTTCGATATTGCCAATGATCCTAAGATTAAGAACATAAAATTTGAAGAAAATGGATTTTCACAATTTTGTATCCTTCATGAGTCGTCGATATTCCACTTTGGACTGCCCTACGAGTTCAAAACGGCTCTATCACAATGAACGGTGGATCAGGTGCTCGAGGAGTAAACATCCTTGTGACCGGTCACACACCCATACGCACGAGACCTATACTTGATAAAAAACGTAGTTCAATCAGTTTTTGTACTATGACATTCGTACCGATCTTTGTTCTACGTCCGGTCGCAGTTTTCCCGCGTCTTTGAGACTATCAGCGGGATTAAATGTGAACGATAACGATCAGGGTGGATCAATTTTAAGTCCAACAGAAAAACAAAACAAGAGCTGGTCAAACATGATCACGTGGACTACACCAGAGTAGGATCAGGTGCCTAGGAAGAGTAAACCACCTGCTCGACCGGTCATACCCGCCGTTAGCACCTTTGTCTATGATCAGGGCAACGAGTAAATCCGTATTCAATCGAGTGTATGAAAAATGGCTTAACGATTGCGATGGAACAAATCAGATGTAAAAAGAAAATATACCAGAAAGTTAGACGCAAGCTCTGGTCGTAAAAGTGAGTGCTCTTTGATTCTATGTGCCTGTCACGACATGGAAACGTCGTCTTGAGTCCATTTCCGAATATCCATGATTTATACTTCGATATGCAGAGCATATTTGCTAGCCAAAGGTGACGATTCCCGTCGTTCCTCTTAATTAACTTTGATGAATTTAATCATATCCTTTAGCAGTACTGAATGTTTATTCAACGAAAATTCATCTTGCTATCGTACGTAGTAAATTAGCATACTTCTTGGTACAACGTATCAACAGACAAGCTGCATTTGCCCTTTGAGATGTAGGAAAGAAAGATGTGATCGCTTAATCAATGGGTTGTTGATGTATTTTAATATTTCTATCTTTGTGCTATTCAAATTTCGACACTTACTCGCCACAGGTACATGCTGAAAAGGTTCGATGTAATTAAGAATTATTACTGACCGCTTTAAGATACTAACTCAACAAAATCGGGGAAGATCGCATCACAGCTAACGGCTCATGCAGTCAGCGCGTTTGATGTGCCGCGCTGAGGTAAAATCCGTCCGTGCAAAATGTGTAGTGATTTTTTATGACATCCATGGATTCCCCTGCACCAAGTATCTTCAGTCGATACGAATCTCGAGCCGCATATATACATGTACCACTTAATGACTTTGTTTGTATACCCCCCTCCGAAGGAGAGGGGGGTATACTGTTTTACCCTTGTCCGTCATTCTGTCGTTCCGTCCCATCTTTTCGTCACATAATTCTCAGCAACCATGTATCACGGACTGCTGATATTTTGCATGGAGCTTTATATAGATATGATTTATTGTAGGATGCGTTTTCATATTCATTGAACATCTACTTCCTGTTTGCCGAGGGCTTGGCGTTTTTCAAATACAGTGCTCCTATACAACATTTTTCGTCACATAATTCTCAGCAACCATATATCACGGACTGCTGATATTTTGCATGGAGCTTTATATAGATATGATTTATCGTATGATGCGTTTTCATATTCATTGGACATCTACTTCCTGTTTGCCGAGGACTTGGAGCTTTTCAAATACAGTGCTCCTATACAACATTTTTCGTCACATATTTCTCAGCAACTATTTATCACAGCTTCCTGAAATTCCCCCTGACGAGCGAGCTTTTACCGCCTTTGTCAATCGTAGCTGCCGACTTATCGACCGCACCAGTGGCGAACAACATCATGGATAACCAAAACCCACTCGGCTGTGAGCCGTGTAACCAATTCAGACCGTTGCCGGACTCGTCTTACCGTTTATGTCAAATGGAAATGACCCCACTATACTGGATAGCAGCCAGCTACGCTCCCCCATCCTCACTCCGTCCAACTATGTAGATGTACACTGAGCTTCATTTATGCGTCTTTTCTTTGCATGCTATCCCACTAGCTTCCCAGTCTTACTATTTGGCCCATTCGCCTAACGCCCCAATCTGCTTAAAGAAGATTTGAAGCTTATGCACTCGGTGCCCTTGTACCCCACGGTAGCCCAGTCGCCAGCTGAAGACTTGCTCCTCACGATAAGAGTCACTTCACTTTATGGCAAGCCCCCAGAACTGTCACGAACAGACCTTAGATCTACAGTTTCAACTGAGTTGAACGGTCCTTTGCGAGCGCCACCGCCCCTCCTGATTGCTCAAGGACTTTTCGCTTGACGACCGAATACCGAGTAACCGACGGGATTAACAGCCTGATTCCTATATGCGAATAGCGTATGCCCTCTTCGCGCCTGTTGTTCAATTGAACCTACGTCACCAGTCCTTCGATCTCCTAGCCCTGCTCCCACCGTCACCGATGATCCTATCCACATAACATTACGTGCTGACATCAACGCCGGCACACCCGAGAGATACTGCATTCACGATACGACCGGGGTACACTCATCTATCACTGGATCCATCCTGATTCTAGCGATTAACTCTAATATGCACGTCTCTTACGTTTGAGTACCGTGCACAATCATTTACTGGGGTTCCGTTCCAAAAGGCCCTTTCACTGCAGACCTATGTATGAATTACCTTTGTGCTTTTTCCCATGTCTCTGGTCCGTTAACATTATCCTCTCTATTTTCACGGGACTGATTGGCCGTAGTGCCCGTTATATTTCTCTACTAGAAAGAGTAATGCCCCCAAAGTTCTCCAATGCCTTTAAACCGGTGAGTAATCTATCCTGCCGCACTCGATACGCTGTACTTGGCCGTTGCCACAGTCGTGAGAGGGTCTCCTAACCTGTTTCCGGTCCAAGTTCTAATGCTCCAGGCTTCACTTCATGCGTTCCCTTTCACACATTACCGCAGCACAATATATAGCGAGTTAGTCAGCCAGTCATTCAGCACTATCTGCCTTAGGAGCGGCAACTGTGGGGATGCTTTCCTACTACATGCGCAGCGCTGACAGCACGAACTAACTATATAATAATTTTCATCGATCCCACGACATGAGTTTCCAAAACACGTCACCTATGAGACTCTTCGACAACCATACATGATCGCTTACACAAGCATTGCGTTCCCGCACCAACCCCTGAACCACAGATACGCATAGCCGGCACCCTAGGTATCGCTCCCACGTCGGATGAGTACTCTTACAACTACCCTGACCATAAAGCTGAGTACCCATTTTGAGGCCAATCCGCCTTTCTCACAACGATGCACCATACAAGCGGACCAATAGCGTGCCTTATTATCATCCTCTCGCCAATACTTTTTGATCACTATTTGAACCGCGCGGGCGATCGATCCCCTGCCGGTCTTAACGAACCCCCCCGACTCCTGATTGCAGTCACCCCGAACGCGCTGGACATAATCCTCCCACCAAAAGCCGCCCGATGTACGGTCACCCCTGTGTTGATGGAATGGCACTATATAGTGTCTATCAACCTCGCAGTTTTAAATTGTGTCGGTGACGTCTCACCACTAATCTCACCACCTGCTGGCCCCCCTAAAGCGTGATCACGCGCTTGTATGCCGTTCCTTTATACAGTCTTATGAACCGGGCTTCCGCCTATGATAAAATGACGTCAATCTCATGTCCGAACACTCCCGATTAGTCTCATTGAATATAGGAGCGCCTCGCCGTCACACATTCTCCATTTAAAGGTTTAGTCATTTTGTCCCCTTGAGTTTCTCATTCGGCGTTATCACTCCCCCCAGAGCGCTAATCATTAACATGTAACAGCTCCTTTCTCGAACACCACAGTCCATTATGGCTTTCTCTGACTTTTTCAAAACCGTGTTCTATATCACCATATATATGCCTCTACGTTCATCTACATAGCCGGTATTCAGCGCACCAAGCGAATGCGCCGTGTACAGACCACGCAGTCACTGCCCGCTGCTTTAACGGGTGCCAGGTGCTCTTCCAGTAGGTTAGATCAACCATTATACGAGCCTATAATATCTGCGGGGACACGTTACAGCCATACGCCTGGTGACACCTACGCCACTGTTGACGGTTCCGAACATTCCATACTCATCCTTTCCACCCTAGAACAGACAGACTCCAATCACTATGCAGGCGCTTATCTCGTACAATAAGTGACGTCACCTTAGCGCACGTATATGTCTTCCAAACATGCAAAACGACCGACCCTGGCATTAACTTTCGATTGGATTGGTTCTATGAAGACTGTGCACTCGCTCGGGTTAATGGTTAGATTCGCCGCCCTCATGTCAGTTTCGCGACAACACTAGTTTAGATCCGCGCCAAGAACTCAAGTCTAGAGCTGACCCCAGTACGTTACCTAGCATATGGATCAACTCACAAATCATGACGAAGACCGTTTCTCTGTTCCGCGTCCATCGTAATGGTCGACTCCTTCCACATTGATTCTCATGCACGTACGGAACTTCCCCCTTCCACAACGACATTAGGACTTCCTGCAACCAACGCGCTTTGTTCGGAGCACATCCTGAAGCCGTTAGGATCCACCATCGTAGGCAAGACTGAGAATCCATTTTCTCGGGTCTATATTTACTTAATCGCCAACAATTATTTGGCCCAGACTCTTACGTAAGGCCTTCATGCAGTTGCGGTCTTCACTTCCTACCTGGTGTCCACTTTTAAACACGCAAACAACCCACCTACCTTCAAATCAACGGAACCTGGACCAGCAACTGTCCTTGAACCCTCAGTCCTTCACCGTTCTAATGCTACTGCTTCCACATCCATAGAGCTCTCCTGCCGGCCGTGTCGAACATCCTCTTTCTCTGAGGAATCGCTGGACACATTGTGGCTTTACAAATCACCTGTCGAGCCCTAGAATTGTTCATCCTGAAAGTATCTCCTCACAGCGCATGACAGTGTTCTTTACCAACGAAACTCATGAATGCTTCATCATCACCACCCCCGACGGCTCTGGGTGCCCTACTTTCCGTCAGCTTTCCAAACTGTTACTCAAAATATTACTTCTCCTCAGCCGTTTATTGTTCTAAGGCCGTAAATCACAATTAATCGCACCACAACATCATCTCGATCCGGGTATACCTCTCAAAACAAACCGGGTATTACCCTCTATACGCTTACAGTTCAAGCTGACCGTGCGGACTACCTACATTCGGACTGGTCTGACACTTTTGAGCAGCAGACGGACGCATTGCAAAGACAACTTAAATCCGGGAATCAAGCGATCCAGAGACTCCGGTGTGACAACAAAGCTCAACTGGCCCCCCCTCGGGGTCAAATCTCACGTAGATCTACCACCACATGGTTACCAGTGAAAGTCAACCGAGTGTATTGGCCCTAGACTCACTCATAGAGCAGTTAACGTAAAAATAAATTGGACGCATCACATCGAGACTCGGGGGGGGTTCAGTTAGAACCGTATCTCTCCATACTCCGCGCTTGCGCCTCCGATCCGAGTTCCGTTCAAGTCTAGTTCCCTCGAAATTTACAGTGTCAGTTCTTACCGCGCTGCTGTAGCGCCAAACTGTCCGCGCCCAACCTCATCCACTACACCTCCGTCTAGCTTCTAGTAGGTCTGCTTTCAGAGCACGCTGGGTGCACCGTACCCCGCGTACTGCAGCTTCACATATTTGTCCTTTATATGGAGCCCTAAGAACTGACTGTCATCGTGTGTCTTGGCCGCATCCACTCTGTTTTGCCACTCTCACTCTTTTACCGATCTGATCCCATCCCTGCGGTAAGTGGTTCCTCCTAAAAAAGGCCGTCAATAGAGTTTGCAGGCTTGGCATCTGCGCTCTCCGTATACCTCCACGAACCCCCACTTCTGCTGTCTATCCCATTTCTTGCGCAGGTTCCCTGTCCCGCGACTCGAATTCGTGAGCATTCGCCGATGATAACCTGGCTATTCACAAACCTGTGCTCACTTTTATGTGCAACTACTGAGGAACTTAATTGCATTGACAGCCATGCGTATCACCCTTCGCCCCGGGCGAGTCACTCCATATCAGTCGAAGCGTAACAGTAGCAAATAACAAGCCCTGGTCCTCTAGATTACCCTGTTAAATGGAAGGCGAAGTTTACCACACGATGTTAGCGTACCCCAACATGCGGCTGACTCCGCCAGCAAGACGTACCAGAAGTTCGGCATACTCATCAAGCGACCTTCGACTAGCGCATCCGAATTACCAGGCTTCGATATAAATCCTTCATGCGTAAGCCGATTGTCCACTTAAAGACACTCAGGACAGTCCAACGCTGGCGCCGTTTCCCGTCTCTTACCTACGGGTTTGAGGAATCAGTTCTACAGTTTTCCAGTATGTGGATCTATGCCAGCTTACGTATAGCAGTATAGATACTAATTCCTTCCTAATAGAGCTACCAGACTTAGGCCCTCATATCGCGTCTGAATCAGACAACAGTCGACCCAAGCTAAACATCAGGTCCTCTTCCTATGTTATCACAGATTCTACAGAGTCTATAGTGCCGATACTAGGATTGTAAGCTCAATCGCCCAGAGTCGCTCGATACTCTTCTCCCTGTCCTTGCAACGTATATCAATTCTGCGATAGCCCACATTCGACACGTATCCCACGCACCCCATAGCGCGAACACACAGCCAGGCCTCGTGGAATCGAGTTAAGGCAAGTTACTGGGTTACGCTATCAAAAGGCTCACCCAGCATGTGGAATAGAGTGCCTTGGGTCAAACTTGCCTCTTCACCACCAGATCTCAGCTGGTCCGGCACGAGCTAAATAATCGTTCTAGAAACAAACCAACTGTCTACCGTCAGGCAATCTTCTTCTCTGCAAATAGTACGACATCGCTGATACTTCTACAGCCTTCATTAATCTTCCAGAACATTCACCGCCTCATTATCCCGTCGTAATCTTGGGCTCCGATAATCCTAACTCTCCTAACCTTCTTCAGCGGTTTCAATGATGTTTCCCCCTCGTGCTCCATACAACCCTTATACTCACCCCCACTCGTGTTTTTCTTCAGAGAATTAACGCTTGACGGGATTTAGCACGGCTATTGAATCCGCGAATCCGCAACACAGCCGGTTAGTTCTAAACTCCTATCTGAGGGCCTCATACACCTCACAATATTTCCGACACTGCTCAGTCTGTTTCTTGTCCCTTGATGCAAAGTGTGATACCGCTATCAACTCTTATTTTTGTCCGGATCCCATAACTCCTACAGAAGCAAGCATAGGGGCTCGGGCACCCCTCCCACGTTATGCCGCACGCCATAATCAGAAATGATCGCAGAACGCGGGCAAGAGCGGTTTTGCCACATCCCTCCGCCCTACCCATAACTTTATTACATAGAGAACAATAATCGTATCCTGATCAGTAGTACTCGTAATACTAGCGAGTCGCACGAGGACCTACCCACCTACCATAACCAGTCAGCTTGCCAGCCTCCGAACGCCGTTCTTGACCGCCTCTAAGCCAAATCCAGGAGGTTGGTCAACGATCCCTGAGAAAGACAGAAGTTCTGAGTAGATCGATTTGTTTTCGTCCATTTTGAAATGGGGAAACAAAAGAAATGAATTGAGGATAGACAAGTCGATGACTTGTCTCATTCCCCCTGTTTTCTTTGGAACCAGGAAGATCCGAGAATAAAAATCTGGGTCGTATTGGAAACACAGGTACTTCCTCTACAAACCCTTATTGTCACAAGACGGTCTTATCTTTCGCGAAATATAAGAGACATTTTCTGAGTGAGAGGACACATTTGACAACAGGAATAGGAACTGTAGAAGAGGGGGACGTTCCTGAAACTGAAGAGTTAATTCCCCCTCGAAATTACTTGCCAGACCCAACAATCGGAGGTAAACAGTTTTTTCTACTGGAATTAGAGAAAGAGGAGTTTCGTAAATAGCCTCTGCATTGAGTTTCCGTCAGTAACGTACGAGGGGCAAGCTTCCAGGTTAAGAGGGAATTAGAACCTTCTTACCCCCTTTGAAACTGCCAGGTTTGTGGTTAGAAACTTGTTCGTGGAACCACCTTTCTTTGCCCCCTTCAATAAGACTTTCCTTTTCTTTTCTGAATGAAAAGAGGAAACCACCAGAATAAGAGCTAGCTCCTTTTTGAATTGTTGCCTGATACGGAAAACATTCACCTTAAACAGTACCCAAAACGTGGGCGAGCCGGCACTATTAAGTTTCTGAACTTCACTGAATGGTGAGACCAAATAGTTTCTCTAGACTGTGAAGTAAATCTTTTCAACCTCAGAAACCTTTGCTCTTTCTAAGATCTTCAGATCTTTTTCGATAAAGTAAAGTTTGCAAGGGGGAGCCCATAAGCAGAATCTGAGAACACCCCAGGAGCCTGTCACCTGAAGTAAAAGGTTTTACTTCAGCTGAGGAGAGAAACCATCCTAAAGTAGAGGGGGCAGCAGCAGACAAAAAGTAGTTCTGCTTGAGCCTAAAACATGAGTAAGCATTTCTCAAGAGATTTTGAGTCGCTTCTTTAGCCCAGACAGACTGAGTGAGACGCAGACGAAGTCGGATCAGGGAAACAAGAGCCTTATCACAGAAGGGAACCAACTTACCTAGAGTTGAATGAATATGTCATAATCCTATATACCTGAAATGCTCATTGAAAGGAAACTAAACCAAAACCAAACACTTGACTTAAGAAAATGGACTCATTGGGCAGAAATACCTTCCATTAATAATCTGGAAGAGGAAGTAGTCATGTGGTTGGACTCGAGGAACTAGTGTGAAAACTCGGTTATGTTCTTGAACATACTACAAGAGGGCTTCAAATGAAAAGTGAGTCGCTTGGGTTTGGATGTACAGGAAGGAAACCTTGTTAACATTCTCTTCATGATGAGGTACACTGAATCTCTTGAGGTCCTTCAAAGAAAGGAGTATCCTCAGAATCAGCGACATTGCTGAAGTTGGTAGGTACCCGACCAACTACAGCAGGAGGAACAGAATCAGCAACAGGAGTTTCTACACATTCTGTGTTAGCTGAACATCTATCTCGCCCTCCTCAACAGAAGAGAAATTACCTTCTCACTACCAGGAAGCTACTTGGACACACGGTCAACTTTCATCCCAAATCCTCATGGTTCATTTTTCACAGTAGAAGGAAATGATCCACTGAGGAAGTGGTGTTTAGGTATGCTAGGCATTATCCTCCAAGCTTGCGAGACGAGAAGAAAATGAAGCAAATTCATCCGAAATAGACTGACGAAAATCATCCAGTACACTCTTAAACCCATCTAAGGAGGGGACAGAGTCCGAGCCCTGGTTGACCATGAGATCTAGAACAAAGAGGAGATGCCCAAGTACCAGGAGCATAAACGATACTAGATGACGCGCCTAAGGCGTAGCAGGGGATGAAGAACTAGCAGTTGAAGTGTGGTTGACTAAACAGACCAAAAGTTTGGACCGAAGCCAAAAGCCCGGAAAAGCTGACCGGGAAAATCCTGCGATAAGGAAACGGACTGAGCCCAGGGGGGGGGGGTTACCCCAAAACATGGGATTGCCGTATGGTGGGCGAAGGGAACACACAGTTAAGACACCGGGTGTCCAAACCAGGCAAATTAATAACCATGGAAAAACCCACCAAGGGCTACAGGACAACTGAACCCAAAGGTGTCAACCAGGTTAGTGGAAACAGTGACTAGTAACAGTACCGTACTCAGCGGTGGTAGACGTGACACTATCCCTTCTGTTTTATCTGTTTACTTAATCAATTAATCTATTAGACATTTGTATATCTTTCATAAGAAATTATCGGTACATAGTGTTGTGGACTGTTAGTCCCCGAGTGGTCTTACAGCCCAGTGCATGTACTTATGTACGTAGCTTGAAATACGATATGTATTTAATTCAGTGGTAAAATTAGAAATTGTCATATCAAAATTAAGGATTATCCTCATCCTCAGGCATAGCTCGATCCTTCGAATTGTTTGGCCCCAATCTTTTGGCACTACATTTGATCCATTTTATAAAGTTTTACTTTCATGCTTCGGATTTCCAAACATTTCGGTTTTGAGCATCACTTGAAGAGACATAATTTGTCGAAAATTGCGCATCTTTGCATAAAAATTGGTACCGTATATGATTTATATTATGACCCCTGGGTTCGAGGCCCTCTGCTGGTGGACGGTATCCCCGGTGGGTCCTCTACAGTCCCAGTTTGCTAATGTACTATTTTACGTAGCTGAAATACCATATGTATTTAATTGCAGTGGTCAAATGAGAAATTTCATATCAAAATGAATGGATTATCTCCCCTTCAGGCATAGTCATCTGATCCTTTTCGAACGTGTTTTGGGCCCCAATCTTTTTGCACTACATTGATCACTTATGTAAAGTATTTACGTTGTCATGGTGTTTCGGACTTTCCACAACATTTCGTATGAGCATCACTTGAAGAGAACAAATTCTTGTCGAAATGCCGCATCTCCGTGCATAAAAATTGGTACCGTATATGATTATTATTTATTAGATAGCTGATACATTAATCAGTCCCAAAATCAATCCGTAGTCCTGCGACCCGGCATCAGCCACCGAGCCTCATTGGCTCAAATATAAAAGGGAATGTCAGTGGTGAATCATAGTCGGTCCTTCTTTTAATTCTCCGCTCGCAGTAGGACGCTTTTCTGCGTGTTACGACAGATAGCTGATACTCAACCGACTCGACCTACTGGGGAAGGTTATTTTAACTTTATTGTTACCCTTCCGCCTCTGGTGGCGAGCGGACACCTTGGTGTTCTTTCTAGGCCTAGGTGGCCATATATTTTTAGACCTGCCCGTTATGGTGGCGGGGAATTTCTTGGTGCGTTCTTTTTAGGCCTTAGGGTGGCCATATAATTTTTTAGACCTTGCCTTGTGCAGCCCGGGAATTCTTGTAGGTTTCTTTTTAGCCTAGGTGTGCCTACTATTATTTTTAGATCCTGCCTTGGGTGGCGGAGGACCTTGGTGGATCTTTTTTAGGCCTAGGTGTGCTTATATATTTTCAGGGACCTATAGGTGGTCTGTGTTTGCCGGGCCTAGGTGAGGCCGTTTTCGCCTTAGGTGGCATTAGTCATGCAGACTACGTGCCGTTTGTGAACTTGGGATTCATTGTTGCTGGCCTTGGTTGGCGAAGCAAGTTATTATTGGCTTCACTATAAGTGCAGTCTTTGTCTTATATTACTCTGGAGTGCAAGACCAAAGTTTGGGTCTTGGAGACACGAACTTGCACGTGGTTTTCATTGAACTGGCGTTCAAGCGTTAGAGCTTTTAACCTGTTTCGTGGTAGAGTGGACCGAAAGGGTTCTATTTTGTTTTTTATCACATCATTAGTTAGCTACCTTGTTTTTTTTAAAGCACATTTATTGAGAGGAATTTCGAGTGCTTTTGGTTGAGTTAAACTCTTGTTTAGTGGTGGACCGATCACATTTTGTGCACATCATTTTGATTGTCGTCGTAGGTGGTGTGATTATCAAGAAAATGAGGGATTATTTATATGTTAGAGAACCCGTAATTCCTTTTGCCTGCAATCCAAGGGACACTGACGCCCTAGTGATTTATCACGCGGATTGTAGGCATGGGGGTTCTTCCTATGGAGTACTGATTAGTACTGGTGTGTGTCGCGGCTAGATTGTTTTAAATTTTATTTCTTAACACCAGAACCATGAAGTATTTGTCCAGATAGTATAATGCCTTTCACTGATAATTCCACATGGGAGATTGAATATTGGTTTTCAATCCCCTAACATGAATGTGAGATGAGGAACAACGGGCATGGAATTACGCTGAAGGAAGAATCCCCTTGGGCCCTACAACACCATTAATACTCGAGTTTCCCGTTAACCGCGTATTACCCGCCGTCCACCTTTGACAAGTGGCTAGTTCTTATCTTCACTAAACTGCCGGTATCAACGTGACGTACATATCAATTCATTGCTAGTGGATCGTTGCACTTCTGAACACATTTGCTCCTGCCCCCGCGCCTTTACGAATCGCTAAGCATTTTAGATCTGTATCTTGCATCCTGCCGCGGGTTCCCATAATATTTCCTCACTCATATTCTGGTGCTTCTTGACGTCAAGAGGTGAACCGAGGAAGGCATGTGCTACACCCTACTCCATTATGAGCGAAGATAGTCAAAATAATCGACACCTATTTCCATATCACAACCCTGTATCAGCCCGAGACACCAATATCAGCCCGCAGAGGCGTAAGGCCTAGAGCCAGGCTTCATGATATTGCAGGCTAGACAGGGAAGGTCTCACGTGATATGGAAATAGGTGAATGTTTATTCTGGGTTATTACATACGTATAATAACATACAAAAACAAGGTGTCATTTATTTAAAACAATAAAATTTTAATCATAATGGGCTGCGCCGACTTCCAACAAAATCAACTAATCAATCATAAGTGTTCATTAAATCCACATAAATATTCAAGCGCACTCAATTCTTGTCTCCTAATGCGCGTCAAACTTTGTCCCTTCCTTCGATTTCTCTGTATTCCAATGACATGCTTACGTTCGTCTTTTGCAATGTGTATACTACATAAATGAATGAATGAAGCGGTAAACACGCGGAGGCTGATATGGATTTGCAGCGCCTTGATCGATTACAGGTTAAATCGCCCCTAGGGCTGATTACGGCATATTTGATGTCACTGTTATCGCACAGCAAAAAACACTTGTATTTATCAAATCTAATTATGTAATAAAGACTTGATATATACATCTTTGGCCACTCGGCAATATCAGTACATGTATATTATTTGATTTTATCAAATGCACTCATTCTTGAAGCCTCCTCCAAACATTTGTTAGATTTTTCCGGACTATCAACGTTCTGGATCGTTGCCAAATTCAAAATTATGATATATAATTTTGGTTTTTTCTATTTTTGGGATGGTTTTGGGAAGATCGTTATTGAGTTTTTGTTTACATGATTGAATGGACCGAAATACGGTGACTTGAGGAAGATGCAGAAGTTTTTATGCCCAGAACTACATGATCTGATATGCTGGAGATATATTAAAACACTGAGGATAGGGTAAGAGCCCTTATTGTGGTTAAATGAAAAACGTAACGGTCAATGTGATGTGTCCGGTTCGGTCATCTTTTAAAACATCCATTCTTGTTATGGGTTCCCATCCGGCATTCATTTGTAAACAAACTGATTTTCGCTCAATGATCGCCGTATTTGTGGTAGTGGATTTGGATGATATGCCGCTTTTTTCAAATGTGAGCTTGGTCACTAAAAACAAAAGTTAAAGCCTTCGCCCAAAATTTTGATACACTCGATCAAAGCAATGTATTCCTTTATGTGATTTTTATTATCACAATATCCTTTATTTATTTTTGTTATTATTTTGAATTTAAATTTTATTTTTATTGTGCAAATTATTTATAGTTTCTTATTTATTCTATTATAATTATTAGAATATCACTTCTCAAATCAACGGCAAAAAATAATAACAATTAAATACTAAAATCATTACTGTATACTCAGGTAAAACATTATATAACCAAACATAAAGAAGTTTCAAATATTCATGTTATCACATTTCCTCTGATCCCCCACCCCCACCCCTATCGCCAGAAAATGAAATATAATATACCTAATATGATATTACATTCAATTAAAAATAAGGTATTTCACTTAAAAAAGCATATTTAATTGCTTTTGAGAATTCACACTCCAAAGACACCCCCCCCCTTAATTTTTTTATACATTTATATAGTCACATTCAAAATAGAAATGCGTAAATGCATAATGCCAGGCAAAAACAAGCCATTTACAAATTTAATCAAATCTCTTCATGAATCTTAAGAAAGTTTACAATAATTGAAAATGACTAATCCTGGCCCCGATCCTCATGAAACAACTTAACTTAGTCAAAATTTCAATCACCTGTAAAATGTTTCAATACTTTTAAAAACTGAAGCTCTCAATTTGCCACACTCTAATAATTGCATGAACGAGATGAATAACACTTTTATTTTGAAAAGATTGACTTTACACCATTTTAGTCCAATATTCAGATTGACTTAAGCTTAAAATGTTCTTATCCTGATGACCAGAGGTGAAAAAAGCCTATAAATTGGAAGAAAATTTGTCACAATATGACAATACCATGCACATCAAATGAATTCAAAGTTTTAGAAAAATCCAGCACTGGTTCTTAGAGCATCCCGACACAAAAGCTAAGCATAATCGAAGAAAAAAATTGTCCAATCAATAGAAAAACCAGAATGCACGTCTTCACATGTGAGTAATGTGTATACAAATTTCATAAAAATCCGGCACTGTTCTTAGAACATGCCCGAACAAAATGTCTAAGTCCATATTATGGAAAAAGCTGTCAAATCCAAATACGAAAATTTTCAATCCCAAAAATGAAAATACCTAGTCACATCCTTCATATGGTAATAATTTGTATTACAAACTTTCAGAAAAATCCCAGCAAATGTTCTTTAAACATGCCGGACAAACATTCTAAGTCATATATGGAAAAATACTTAAATCAAAGAAACAAAAATGTCCAATCAAAATGAAAAATACCAGTGCACCACTTCACATGTGCAGTAATGATATTACAAATTTTCAGAAAATCTGTCACTGTTCTTAGAACATGCCCGACAAAAAATCATGTCTACAGAAACGAATGCGATCCAATATACCCCCCAACCGTTTCGGAGATAACAAGAATATGTGAGCTAATGACTCACTATGATACCTCCGCTTATAAAGCCTATAAAACGCCAAATAAGATGTACCATATTTCCAGGTCCTCAAACAGAATAAATGCAAATGAATTTGAAAATGCATCCACATACACCTCATACCCTATATAGAAGCTTTCATGCAAAATATCAGCGAGCTGCCTGTGATAATAGTTGCTGAGAATTAGTGTACGAACAAAATAGTGTGTATTATGGGTACTGAATATTGAAAAATCTAAGTTCTCGGCAAACGACAGTATAGTGATTCCGATGAAGCCTACAAATGTGAATCTCCACAAATAATCATACTCTATATAAAAGCTTCATGCAGAA
>CAJDSM010029130.1:0-10028 GCA_903981925.1 Ostrea lurida
GAGCTATGATGATATACAACAATGTTGATCAGAGCAAATAATTTCAAAAAGCATTTTTAAATCGCCATCTTGTGGCATTGTGTCATAAAGAGTAAAAACTTTGGTGTAGTGGGATACGCTAAAGGGTGCATATATACATGTATATAATTTACATACATGTATATGTACAAACGTGTGATTATCACATACACGTAGGATATGATACACTCTTCATTAAGAATTATGGTCATTACAATGCGAACATACATGTAATTTCTGCAGAGGTATCTCTGCACGAGATTGTTTCCGGTGTTAATCTTTAAATTGATATTCCGGAACACGTTAACTTGTTTCCGGTGTTAATCTTTAAATTGATATTCCGGAACACTTAAACTTGTTTCCGGTGTTAATTTTTAAATTGATATTCCGGAACACGTTAACTTGCATTGTTTCCGGTGTTAATTTTTTAAATTGATATTCCGGAACACGTTAACTTTACGTATGGGGAGTTCTGGAATCTCTGACGACAAAAACATTCACAAAACAATATTTACAATTCCAATGTTTTTGTCGTTGACACGTGCATCTTTGCACTCTCATCATGATAGTCATATTCTCATAAGTGTGATACATGTATAAGAGTGAACATTGCGCGTATAAATCTTGAATTCTTGACATATAGTACGTCTACCTATATTAAAGGGACATGGACACGTTTTATTTGCATTTTTCATGTTTAAAATGCTTAACCAAGTTATTTCTAATGGTAAACAAAAATTCGAATGCCAGTTGTTGAGTTACAAGTAAGATACAGCGCTTACAAGTCTTTGTAATGTAAACAAGGCTCTAGCCGTGTTATTGTTTACATAAAGATTGTTTCACAGAACATACCATGTTTAAAACAAAATGAGATGTGAGAATCACTAGAAACTGTTAAATTGTGTTCAGACTGAACTTGTAATACGAAAAATTCTGCATTAAACGAACATATACTAGTATATTCAATGTAGGTAAACAAAAACCAGGCTCGAGCCTTGTTTACATATGGTGAAGAATTACAAGTGTTGTATCTCACTTGTAACTCAACAAAATGAATGACGTTCAATTTTTGCTGATAATTAGAAATACCCTAAGTGAGCATTAAAAATGGAAATCTAAAATTTGAACATGTTTAGCTAAACAGTGTTCATGTCCCTTTAACTGTTGGAAGTCCAACAATANCAGTGTTCCTGTCCCTTTAACTGTTGGAAGTCCAACAATAATGTACATTTTAAAAATTATTTTTTATACATGAGAGTAAGAACCAACGCGTTGTAGTTAATACTGGATAACTCTCATGAATTTTCAAAAATGAAATGTATTTTCCATATAAATACAAAAAGTTATGAGCAAGATAACGAAATATTCTATACATACAGAACTGTTTCTCGACTGTAGCTTTCGGTACTGTAAAGTTGAGCTGAATAGTTGGCCAGGAATCTACGTCATCCAGGTATCCCCTCTGTTTTATTCTGACCACTCGTAATGAAGCAAGTTGTGATGGTTCACAATCTCCGTAATGGCATTGACTTAAGTCACCAAGAGTTTTCTGGTATGCTTCCCAACCTGTGATATTGCAGATTTTCGATAAAACATAATAAATCCCAGATCACATGAAAATTCCATGTACTTTTTTTAAGCGGAAAGGAAGTGGGCCACGAAGGGTTAAAATTGGTCCTGTAAAATGGTAAAATTGAAAGTGAAAACTGAAATTCAACATATCAAATTATAGTCTATGTATGATAGTTTATCATGATGGTAATTTTTTTTTTTTTGCTTATGCATTAGTGTTTCAAGGATCTAATGCCCCAAACACTCATGGGAAATGATTAAAATTAAAATCACCCATTTTTGTGGAAAATGTCCAAAAATCATGAGGCACATGCTTGGACAAATTTTATTTTTTTTTTCAGTTTAAATATGATACCAGCAAGGCTAGAATTTTGATAACAACTTTTGTCAGATCTATGCTCTATATCGAATATGCAAAATAACAAAAAATGTGGTTGATTTTAATTTTTAAGCAAATTCTTGTATTTAATGATATTTCATGATGTTTGGAGCATTATATCTTAGATACACTAATGCAAAACTTCAAAAAATGTACCATCCTGATAAACTATCATGCATAAACTATCATTTTGGAGAAAATAATTTGCTGAAACTCACTTTAATTTTGCCCTTTTACATGGCCATTCCACCCTTCGTGGGCTTTTTCTTTTCTTTTTTGTTGATATAGAAGCATACATAGTTTCAAAATAAACAAACCTTTCATTCTTCTGATCTTGCAATTAAGTGTGCTGTCTCCTTCAACCTCTTTCCTTGGCTGAAAAGATGAATACATTACTATTAAATGTATTTGCATTCCCAATGCCATTTCCTCATGAAGCGTCGTAGTTGTACATAAATACATGTATATATATATAATATAACAGCAGAGAATTCTGTTTCACGCCGGCATATCTTTAATAGTAATGATAATAATATGATAATAATAATGCTTTATTTATTGAAGGTACCGAATAGTGCAAAGCACTATTCTTGCACGGAGTCTTCTCCAAACACAACATTTGCATATAATATTCTCGAGAAGACATAAAAACTTGGACACATGTAATCTATAGAGTACATACAAAATTATTACTGATTTTCGATTATTGTTACGTGTTTAAGACCGTAAGCATCTTTAGGTGTGATGGCAATTGGATCCACAACCACACACCTGAATAATTCCTAACGCGCCTCATAAAAAGTGTCCGTGAGTAGTCCGGTGTGAAACGCCGCAGTTCATACCCACGTGTATTTAATTTTGTAGAGAGGGAATTTATTTCTTTTAAAAATAATAACGTCTCTGCACTGCATCAAACAGGAAACATTTACGATCTTCCTTCTCAAAGCTCATCACTGCTTCAACCCATTTCCACCCATTTCAGGTCAATGGACGTTTATTTAATGCATTCCCGCAAATGTACGTTTTCAGTAAATATACTAATCAAAATATCATTTTAAAATGTGTTTTGGGTTTTGGTTTTTTTTTTTTCCTATTTGAAATGGGTTGTTTGGTCTGGTCATATTTAAAATATTTGCAAGTTGTGCGCGCTTAAACTTAAATCGTTTGACCTATATACATTGTATACCGAAAGATAAGATCTAATAGACCTCTTGTACTAGAAATCTTCCGCTGGAATACATGTATCTAGATGTTTAACGATCGCCAGCGAGTAATCTAGTAACTGGATGCGATTTATGGAATACGATATTGCAGTGTATTTAAGTGGTTCCCACCAGCTACTTAATCTTCTAGTTTACATGACACACTTTCGAGACAGCAGGTTTTCTTTATTTTGCATTAGTTTCCAAACTTCCGTATAAAAAGTTAAAAGTCACTGCTCGGGACTCTATTTTAAAATCGAATTTTTTGTCAGACTGTTTAGAACGTTATTTAATTTCCGTTCTTTTTTAGTTAATGTTTGGTCAAAGACCAAGTTCACAAATGGATATTTTGAAAGTCTTTACAATATTTAAGTTACATACATTCAGAATTGGGGTTCCGAGTCCTCGATGATTTACAAAAATTAAGATCGAAGCTACGGGCGGGGGCGGTAGTTATATACTTATCAAGGGCAAAGGTTAAAGGTCATGGGTACGTGCAATGATCTCTGATAATAGCACGTGAATAAGATGGTATACGATATACCGTGCTGCAAATGGGCTCTCGTGACATTGTGGCTACCTATCAAGGACAAACTGGGAAGTGTTTCGCTGTTTTACTTCCCTCTTTTAAAATTCCAAAAGTACACCGAATAAATTTATTGCGGACATAATACCTTGATACATTGTTATTCGTCATAGTACGAGACATAACATAGAGATAGATTGCTATTATAGTCTGAAACATTTTATTATAAATTTAAAGTGTAACCTTTGACCAGACTTGTTTGATCTGACATATACCCCTCTACAAGGAAGGGAAAATCCTGGGATCTGATTGAACGGGGCTAAACCATTCAGTTGATCGAACGTGTCTCTGCCGGGATATCACATTGATAAATTCGTAGTACACCGTAATATTCTTCCCTACCAAGAAATCGGTCTTATGATATTCGGAAACTTTACAAAATCCTGCTTATTTAAAAGTCTTTTGTAATGCTACCTATTGTAATGGAGGGCTTACTGTACAAGAAATATACTTCCTTCAGTAATTATTTCTCAAATAGTTTCTCAGAACAATGCAATTTAAATGCAGCTGTCAATTAAGATCCTTGAAACACGTGTACTGCCAACAGTCAAATTAGAGCTTATTGGTGTGCCAAAAGTTGTCTTTATTTTAATGAAACAATAGCACATAAAGTATAGGAAGAGATCTAGACTTTTACAGTCAATTTTTGCTTAGGTTGCACAAAACTTACATATAAAAGGATAACCATATATGCAGTAATTGGTCGCCGATTCTCTTAAACCTGAACTTTATGTATAAAACGATTTGCCAGGGTTACACCTTCCACTAAGTATTTTTCCCTACAAAGATTGTGCCATTGTATATATATCTGGGTTACCATCCAACCCAACCCATGCTCTGACATCCGAAAAAAAAAAAACAGGACCAAGCTCAATTTACTCCTAGGAAATACAGCGTCGGTACAGACATCTCCCCTTCATAATAATGCGTCCCAACCATTATCTGGTTTGGGATTCGATTATCAAACGTTCATGTATTTACTAAATGGAGATGAGCAAATTTAAGGGAATCTTTCTGCAAAATGAATGACTAATTTTGCTCTTTTTGGCGTCCTTTACAAGTGCTTGAAAAATATTATAACCGTACAGTGTAAAATCAAGTTCTAGTTCTCCCACTATGAAAAAATAAAGTAGGGTAGTTCTAGAATTTTATTCAAATATAGGTAAGCGGAATATATCCTGTATGTATATCATATTCAATGCAAACATGACCGAATGGTTTAAAGTGGAATGCCAAAGATTCCTAACATTCAGCAGCTTTAGTAGATGCACTGAATTTTTTTTTCTTTCAACGTGAGTGAGGGTTGAGGGTGTGCCAATTTTGAGTTGATACATGTACATAGAACAATAATTTAGTCTGTCGTGTAGTAAGCTATGTCATTAATAACATTTTCCTAAAAAGTCTAGAGACATTTGTCTTGTTCTACATGGATCATTATTGTTGACCAATTCATCAAATCGAAACATTTCGGGTACAAGTCATTTTTATTGCACACTTGCTGCAAACAAAGATGATAGACAAGCTATGTTTAGCTATATGTTCCCCGACCTAGTTACTTGTCTCTTAAATTGTACATGTTGACAATTTCCATACTGACGCATGCCGTAAATTTAGTTAATGGTTTATCATCACTATCATGTAATATATTCTTCTATATGTAAATCAAAACTAATTGTGACGAGAATCCAATAAACTGACACGTCTTTAGTCGAGATTTTGTCAATTGAGTTGTCTTGACTAGCACTTTTGCCCGTCAGTCCGTCGACTATATGTGTAACTAGAAGGAGCTCGCTTCCCTGTGCGAGGTCTTCAATTTGACAGAGCTTCCAGTTCAGAAACGTTAAGGGAAGCTCTGTAAAAAAACAATGCAGGGAGGTAAAAATAAAACTAAAGCATGACACTGCTTTATTTAGTTCTCTGATAAAAGTGTATGCAAGCAAATGTCAACGAGTGCAATTTAAAGTAATAGATTAGATAAAATAAAACAATTTCATTCAAACGATACGAAAATCATAAAAGTTTAAACAGGTGTACGATTATATTTATCAACTTATTTGTAAAACATCAATCAAAACTCATTCATATAAGGGGGGGGGGGGATTACAATATTTCTGCTTCGAGCTAGAGAGATTAAAACTATAATGAATAAAAGAAACATTATGAAACCTACTCAGTAATAAGTTATGCACGGTATGTATCTATAAATGCTGTACATACAATGTACTTTTGACTTATTTATAGCAAAATGTCATTATTTGTTAATCAAATATTCAGGTTAAAGAATAGAAGTTCAAATATCAAATAAAGATAGGTATCCGAAAGCTCAAATACCATTAATACATGTATACCCCCCCCCCTTTTCCACGATCGGTATATCTACATGTAGGAGTTCGTGTTTTTGTAAATTCCATATGTAGGATTTCTAAGATTGATCACTGTTTGTTATCATTTGATAATATATTTATTTTATTTTAATCGATCGATAACAATTTAACTACTCAATGTAAATTAAAAACTAAATGGACTCTATCAATATGGTCAAACGCATCTAAAATATTTGGAAACAAATTCAAAAAGATTCATTATCTGAAATAGTACAGGAAAGGGGAATGTAGAAGTTGCTTTATTTCGGGGTCTCCGTTGACAACGGCCCAGGTAGGGAACCAGTTTTACACAGATTTCCGCACGCTGCATATTTTAAGATCTTGGGCCAGTAACGGGTACCATTGGCAATATATTACACGTACGTTCGGTTATCATAGCAGAAAATATTATCTGGGTCCATAATCAGGTGATCTAATCTATACGTCCGGGTTACAGGGAATGATAAAACATATTATATTTATAATTCATGTATTAAACTACAGTGTACGCCCAAAAAAGATGAAATTATCAAATATATACATATTTCTATGAATACAACGAATCATAAAAACACCAAACACAACAAATGGAGATTTTTAGATTAAGAGAAATCCCGACGATCCAAAAATATACCGGTATATTATGCAATATTAAAAACTTTTCGTATGCACTTATTTTTTTTTTTAATGAAAATTGCATGACCATGTACTTTTTACATGCATATATCGTTAATTGAGAAAGATAACTGATACAGTTATTACATAATCATGTACCTTTATAAAATACAGTACAATGCGCTTCATGAATTAGAAACCGGTGTTTTCCAGAAATAAAAATGATGTCCAGTAGGCGATAAAATGCTTCCATTTTCAACGCAGAAGAAGTAAGAGGGCTGAGTATGAATAATACAATACTACTTTCTGATTATGTATTCATATTTTGATTGCAAGTAAAACTGTAAAGTCAGCTCATAAATGTATCACAGTAAGATTGATAAATGGACATTAACGTAGCAAAGGAGAGAAAATTTAAAGGCTTCGGAACAAATCGTTATTGAACCCGGGAATCTTGCTTTGGTAGAAGCAAGTATTACAATAAAACATGTGCATGAAATTTGGACCCACTTTAGGAAATCCAGCAAAAATAGTTTTAGAGAAAATGTCAAAAACGTCAAGGGTTAGGTGAGAAACGTTGAGGTTTAAATAAGCTTTAAACTAAACTATACGTCCATTTTGGGGAATGTGAGGGATGTAACAGTCTTGTAACTGTCCCTGAAGTATTGAAATGCTTGTTCTTATCATAGGCACTCGACGTTTTATTTTATATTAAAAACAAAATCTTTCCCGTTAACAAAATATTGACAATAATTTGTTTATGGGAAGATTTTTTTTTAAAATCATTAAATAATTTTTTAACGTCAAGTGTCTGTGGTTCTAATATCAAATTATTATATATAATATATATGGCTACCATATCTTCTGAATGACTGGGGGAATCCACCATAACCACAGAGGGGTCTATATTTTTGGTCGTTAAAATAGTTGTCTGAAAAATAATGTGTAATAGAGAGTGTTGACCAATGTAATATGATTACCCATAAAACAACTCTTCACGGACCCCAAAGTCCCTGTTGTTTAGTCGCGCTTCGAGTTCTGGAAAGGCAGAAATCTCCCTCCTTTATCTGTGATAATATACTCATATGGTTTCGTGGGCTAAGAACTTGATATGTATGCCTATATAGCCACAATCAAATTAATTAAAATAAAATCTTATCTAACCGTTACACTGAAAAAGGTGTAACTGTATAACACTTAGAGAAGAAGCCGTTTGAAGGACCTGTGGACTAGACCTTCTAAAATAGCTCAGGACGAGACACGTGGCTTTGTTTACCATAAATCCACCGATCGATCCACGCTTGATTTACTGTGCATCAAATTGATTTCTATCAAACAAGGAACTAGAATAGAAGATTACATCGACAATTTTTAAAAACTATTGAATTTTCCTTTGAATATGATTTTCGTAATTTACTTTTTTGTGTTATACCGAGTGTACTCGGTGTTAGATCCGCGCCTGTATGTAAGTCTACATCTAAAACTCACCCCCACGCTACAATTCAGGCTGTGCACGGTCTCCTCACAATACCGTCCCATCGACCCTGTAAATGTAGGGAGATTATATCTGTTGTTACATTCCTTGGGCGTGCACTTGACCAGATGAAGTAATGTCCACACCATGAGGTTAACCCAGCGCCCGTGTGATTTCCCCATGTCCTGATTCGCCAAGTTCTTGGGACATGACTACAGGTAAACCGTCGTATACAATACAAAGCGGAAGTTATTCTGATTGGACACGACAATTATAATGGGTCATAACTTTATTGACGAAAACAGAAAAAAGCGTACTTGTCTCACTATTAAATGTAACGATCTACCTTTTTTTAAAAAAAATAAACAATAGCAAACTTATTGATAAATAAATACATAGGCTTTTAATTCCGTCCTATTGTTGTTTTTACGGAACGCAAGGAAAACATTGGGACGGGGTAGATTGAGGGAAACCCCCAGGTTTAAATGGTTCAATATCATACGGAGGCCCTTTAGTGTACTCTATTCCTTACCAGTCTGGTTCCCTGTCTTTTGATAGGCTAGTCTGGTTCTCTGTTCCTGCTATGCTCTGGCGTCGCTACTGCCTTAGTCAGGGGGCCTATTGATTTAGCATAGGCCTATTTATTGCAATTTGGATTGTCGTTCAAGGTCCCGTGTGTTCTGAACAATGAATATCAGTATAGAACATCTCGTAAAATGAATTATACCACACATGAATTACACCTGCAGTGGCGGATTTAGAGGGGGGGCCCAGGGGGCCCGGGCCCCCCCTTTTGGTGCCAAAACTTAATTATTATGTATAGATATATAGCTAATTTAACCTCTAAAAGTAACTTTAAAAGCTCTAAAACTCGAAACCTTCCGGGGGCTTCGCCCCCTGGGCCCCCTCTTTGGCTTCACCCCAGACCTTAAGGTTTGTGGCTCCTTTTTCATCGGACCGGGCCCCCCCTTTCGACAAATCCTGGATCCGCCACTGACCTGTACCTACGTTGGTTTATTACATTTTGTAGCTCTACTTCTACAACTAGTGAGAAGAGTGTACTTGTAAATAGGCTAGCACCCGATTTAAACTTTTATTTCCATATTTGTTATCCTTTCAAATCATGACCTGATTACATTTTAAGGAATCAATATTTGCAACAAATAAAATGACTGTTTTATTTACAGGCGTCTAATTATTTTTCCGCGATAAGTACAATTTCAAGTAGAGGCCATGCAGTATCAGAGATCGAACTGCAGTACCTGGCCATAAGTGAATAAGCATTTCATTTTTCCACTATCTATTTCATTGATAAGACATTTTTGGTAAGAATCTATTGTGATATGAATTTAGTATCAATTTCCATAATTTTTTCCACATATTATTCAAACTCGTTCCAATTTTCTTTTCCTGTGATTCTAAACAAATATCCGAGAGAATAGTTTATGAAATCATCACGGCAATGTTTTTAACCTCAGTAGGGAACGCAAGCATATTCATGAATATATTTGTATTCGAAATACGTTTTTAAAATGTACGTGGAACCAGGATGTGTTGAATCTTCTTCAATCTATCCGTCTACTTGTTACATGCTTATATCCACGTATGTGTACACTCGATATCTGGTACAGCACATGCATTGTTCTTCTTTTATGGGGATTCTACCGCGTGTTATGATTCTAA
Source organism: Ostrea lurida (assembly GCA_903981925.1). NCBI lineage: Eukaryota > Metazoa > Mollusca > Bivalvia > Ostreida > Ostreidae > Ostrea > Ostrea lurida. The sequence continues at coordinate 9,893 of CAJDSM010029130.1, forward strand.
CCACATTGCTTGACCCGTAAAATCCAACTTTGACAATTACCGTAGTTGTTCATCCTCATTGGTTCCTCGAACATCGCCAGATATCGCGTTTCATCTACGTACTCTTCATACATATAATAGAGAAGCACTTGCAATT
>CAJDSM010029132.1:1061-11223 GCA_903981925.1 Ostrea lurida
ATATGCAGTTGAGTAAAAAAGATTTTAATGGTATCAAAACTAAATATGGAATTTAAGCCCTGATCCTTAAAATATGCGGGGTGTATCATGTACCGTGGCTTGCGGTGCCTTATTAAATTTTGCAAATGGTACTAATTAAGAATGGTTTATTGCTTACCAGTATAGTAGGTTTGGCCTTCAAGTTCATATGATTATAACTTATGTAAGAACTATGGTTAATTTCAACATGGAAAATTTTATTGCAATCTCTCTTTAACAGAAGTGTGTAAGAGCAGAAGAGTAGCAGCTCCAGAATGATGCCTTATTCGCGCTAAAAAAAGGACAAGAAAAAAAACTGTCAGGATCTTCTGAAGGAGGAAACATGCGCCTGGAGGTCACTGATGATAGGCAGCAAAACAGAGGAACAGGTCCTCCCCCTTTTGTGTGGGATATCATACCTTCTTCAGAACATGGACTCGATTCCATGAAGGATTCAATCAAAGAACAGCAGGCAGAAGATTGCTAGGAGTGCAAACGGGAAGTGATTGGCAACCACACCACCTATAAGCATGTCTTGAGTGGGGCAGTTTCCCGTTCAAATAACACCACACGTAGTGGTGATATATAGTTTCTATGTTCATTTTTAGATCACTTAACCTTTTCTGAATCATGCGTTATGTCTGTCTGTACGTTTCACATTTTATATTTCTCGCAGAATCAATTTAGACCAGTTTCGATCAATATTGTACATTTAGTCATCCATTGAAGTGAGGAGGGGGGGGGGGGGGGGGGGGGGTGGGGGGGGGCGGGGGGGGGGGGGGGGGGGGGGGGGGGGGAGGGGGGGGGGGGGGGGGGGGGGGGAGTTTGTTGAAAGTAGCACAATTCCTCACAAGAGAGATAATCCAAAAGGTCAAAACATTGGGTTGGGTTATTCAAACAAATCTTTTAAGGAACCATGAGTCTTAAGAGTGGATATTTACCTGAAAGCTTCCCTGTCTAAGGTAGCCGGCACTACAACTAAGCTAGTACTCTGTATAACACAGCGTCACAAGATGGTCGATTAACTGGTTTGTGAAATAAGCTTGTTTCAATGTCAGTTTTGAAATGTTATAACTTCATAATCTCAGTAGGTAAGCATCGTTTTGGTAACACCAAGGTGTCCCGAGTTCAAATCCGCCAGGCACTTTGGTTCATGATTTGTGCGAGAAACGTCTTGTCTTGAAAAATCATGTATTTTGTTTGGTCAACATTCGATATGTTGTCCCACCTTACTTGTCACATGTATAGATCATGGTATATATTCATAATTAATGAGTTACATAATTGAAAACGGCTTTTGCAGAAATTTGCAGAAACATGTAGATTGCAGATTCCACCCTGTTTGCCGATAACGAGCGAGAGTGTTCCACATGAGATGTTTGTCAATAGGTTTGGCATTTTTCATGTTTATAGAATATAACACGAATATTCCCTTATACTTTGGGCTAGGTTGGGAGCACAAGTATTGGAGCTGGAAAACATTTTTATTGGGGAAAAGATTAAATATAAAAAAAAGATTTTCTTAAAATTAAAAAATTGCAACTACTATAGAAGACATTTGGGTGAGCAATGTCCATAGGCCTCGTTTTAATTACATTTAGTCAAGTGCTTGATTTATTAAAGAAATTAATTAGTCTTTTAACTTTCCTCCAATGATATTGTTCTTGGTATTATTTATATTTACATATTTTTAAAAAAGTTAATACCAATGCCTTTATTTCTAGTCTTTTGTATTTCGATTTTGACATTGTAGAACTTTCAAAACATTCCTGTTTTAAGTCGGCTCAAATGCTAAATGTCTTAATATTATTGTGATAAGCCCTCTTTGTGTATATGTTTTTGCTGCCTACAAAATCTTTTATTGTTAGAAATGTGCTCTATTTGTCCTAATTGTGTCATGGTATGTTTAACGACCTTTTGTGAGAATCATTGGTTTATCTAGATATTTGCTTGATTAGTAGGGGTTTTTGTGTCGGTTTTTTGTTTGTTTGGGTTTTTTTTTTTTTTCATTTTTATTATGTGGTGGGTAGTTTTGTATTTGGTTTTTTCCCTCCTCGATTGGTGTTGGTTTTTGAATCTTCACTCAATTGATTTGTATCACTGAAATTGTAATGTTATCGATGCCAATGTCTCCTTCACAAGTTATAGATTTAATTAATAATCATTGTACCAAAGGTTTGGTTTCTGTTTTAATGAAATGGATTACCTTCAGCTTGCATTTTGTAAGAAATTTTATTTGCTGAATAGAGAATCAGTTTTCATATATATATTGGTCAACAATAGATGTAAATTCGTCAAAGTACAATAGGATATCAGCTATGTCAATGTAAGTTGTGTAAAATGTTGTGTAATTTGTCGCAAATGATCAAACACTGTCGATAATGTTAAGAGGTTAGCATAGATTAAAAACTATATTGATGAATTTTCTTCAGTTGTTAGACCTCATGTTTATTAAGTAGTTTCAGTACTGCAGCATGTTGGAAACCACTAAGTTCAGTACTATGGAAACCCAGGTTCAGCAAGTTTCCGTTGCGTACCATCTTGGAAACCTATGGGGCTACTAGTTTCATTGGTGCGGACATCGTTGCGTAAACCTAGGTTCAGCAAGTTTCCGTTGCGTAAAACCATTTGGAAAACCTAAAGGTGGCAACTAGTTTTTAAGTGTGCGGAAATCGTGCGAAACTTAAGGTTCAGCAAAGTTCCGTTGCTAAACCATATTTGAAACTCTAGTGGCAACTATTTCAGTGCTGCGGAATCGTTGCGTAAACCTAGGTCTTCAAGCAAGATTCCTGTAAACCCATTGGAATCGGGGACGCCTAGGTGACGCACTCCGTACAGCCGTGGTAAATCTTGAAAGTTTTCCAAACTAAACCTGCGTAAACCATTCTGTTTTCTTAAGTTTCCATATAGTTTACGCACAGTTTCCCGCACCATGGAAAACTATTTGTTTTCCATCCAGTGCGGATGTTATCATAAAATCCCAAAATATTCCTTGATCTGACTTGCATGTTAGCTAGTAATTCCTTCCATTATTATATTCTAAGCATGCGCATGTTTTTACTATAATATCCCAGCAATCTTTGTGCCCCCCCGGCCCGGTCCTACAGGTAAACGAGCACAATGAAGTATTTACACTGTCTTACCTACAATATCCAGGCGTCAGGTAACAATGAAAGAGTAATTTACAACTGTTTACACTACAATATTCCAGCAGCCGTTCTGGTAAAACAAACAAGAGATTTCATCATACTTGTTTACCTGTACAATATCTCAGTGCAGAGGTATAACTGAGACAAAGTTGATTTATCAACTTTTATCTCTTAATTATCCAATCGGTACTTGTCTTTAGTAATCTAATGATCTATAGACGTATATTACATACTGTTTTTTTACTTTATCAATATCTCATGGCATCAGGTAAAGGGACAAGACGTATTTACAAACTGTTTACCTACATATCCAGGTGTCTTGGCCCACACAGAGGTCTCATTCAGCAAACGAGACAAAGACGTTATTTACAACACTGTTTACCTACCACTAATCCAGGTGTCTTGGCCCACACAAGAGCCCCTTTCTGCAAACAAGAACAAGAACAGTATTTACAATGTTTACCTAAATATCAGCGTCCAGGTAAACAAACAAAACATATTTACGAACTGTTTTTACCTACATATCGCAGTGCGGTCAAGGTAAACAAGACAAAGACATATTTACAGACTGGTTACTCTACATATCCAAGCCGTCAGGTAAACGGACAAGACATATTTACACTGTTTACGCTACAATAATCCAGGCGTCAGTAAACGACAATATTTCACTGTTTATCTACATATCCCAGGCGTCCAGGTAATCAAGACAAAAGTAATTTACAACGTGTTTTACTACAAATCCAGGTGTCAGGTAACAAGACGAGACGTATTACAACTGTTTACCTACAATATCCAGGGCGTCAGGTAAACAACAAGACCGTATTTACAACGTTTACCTACAAATACTCCAGGCGTCCCAGGTAACAAGAACAATAAGCGTATTTAACAAACTGTTTACCTACAATATCCAGGCGTCAGGTAAACAGAGAGAGACGTATTTACAACTGTCTTACCTACAATATCCACGGCGTCAGGTAACACAAGACAAGACGTATTTACAACTGTTTTACCTACATATATCCAGGCGGGTCAGTAAACAAGACAAGACGTATTTTAAACTGTTTACCTACAATACAGGCGTCAGGAATCAAGACAAGACGTATTTACAACTGTTTATACCTACAATATTCCAGGCGTCAGGTAATGCAAGACAAGACGTATTACAACTGTTATTACCTACAATATCCAGGCGTCAGGTTAAAGCAAGTACAAGAAGTATTTAACAACTGTCTTTACCCTACAATATCCAGACGTCAGGTAATCACAACAAGAAGTATTTACAACTGTTACCTAACAATATCCCAGGCGTCAGGTAAACAAGACAAGACGTTATTTACAACGTTTCCTACAAATCATCGCGTCAGGTTAACGAGACAAGAGGTGTATTACAAACTGTTTACCTACAATATCCAGGCCGTCATGGTAAACAAGATCAGGAGGTACTTTAAACTGTTTACTACAATATCCAGGCGTTCAGGAATACAGACAAGAAGTATATTACAACTGTTTACCTACAATCTCAGGCGTTCAGGTAAAAACAAGACAAACGGTATTTCATACTGTTTACCTACAAATCCAGGCGTCAGGTAAACAACAAGACTGAATTTACACTGTTACCTAGATATCCATGGCGTCAGGTAACCGAGACCAAGTATTTCAACTGTTTACTCTACAATATCCAGGCGTCAGGTTAAAAAGAACAAGACATATTTACAACTGTTTACCTACAATATCCCAGCGCGTCAGGTAAACAAGACAAAGACGTGATGTACAACTGTTTACGCTACAATATCCAAGTGCGTCAAGGTAAACGAGACAAGTATTTACAACTGTTTACCTACAATTCCATGCGCGTCAGTAATCAAGACAAGAATAAAAAAAGTTTTTTAACAAACTTGTTTACCTACAATATCCAGGGTGTCAGGTAAACAAGACGAGACGTATTTACAACTGTTTACCGATACAATATCCAGGCGGTCAGTAACAAGACAAGACGTATTTACCAATGTTTACCTACAATATCCAGGCGTCAGGTAATCAAGAACAAGACGTATACAACTGTTTACCTACAATATCCAGGCGCGTACAGTAAACAAGACAAGACGTAATTTACAACGTGCTTTACCTACATTATCCCAGGCGTGCAGGTAATCAAGACAAGACGTATTTGACAGACTGTTTACTCTACAATATCGAGGCGTACCAGGTAACAAGACAGACGTATTTACACTGTGTTTACCTACAGATTATCGCAGGCGTCAGGTAATCATAGACAAGACGTATTAGCAACTGTTACCTACATATCCAGGCGTCAGGTAAACAAGACAGACGTTAATTTACAACTTTTACCCTACAATATCCAGGAGCGTCAGGTAAACAAGACAAGACGTATTTACAACTGTGTTACCTACAATATCCAGAGGTGTCAGGTAATAGACAAGAAGTATTTACACTTGTTTACTACAATATCCAGGGGCGTCGGTATCAAGACAAGACGTATTTACAACTGTTACCGTAAGCAAAGCCAGGGCGTCAGGTAATCAACGACATGAAGTTTTACAATGTTTACCAAAATCCAGAGTTCCAGGTAAACAAACGAGGACCGTATACCAACTGTTTACCTAACAATATCCAGGTCAGGTAAATCAAGACGAAGACGTTTACAACTGTTTACGCTAGCAATATCAGGGTCTCAGGTAACACAAACAACGTTTTACAGACTGTTTACCCGTAACAATATCACGTGGCGTCTTGGCCCACACAAGAACCCTTCTGGCAATAACAAGACAAGATGTATTTACAACTGTTTTACGCTACGAAATATCTTCACATGCGTCTGGCACACAAGAGCCCTTCAGGCAAGCAAACAATGATTGTATTTACAACTGTTTACCTAACAATATCCAGCGTCAGGTAAAACGAGACAAGAAGTAATTTTACACTGTGTTACGCTACAGAACCAGTGGTTTATGCCACACAGAGGACTAAGAGCCCTTCAGGCAACAAGAACAAGAAGTATTTACCAACTGTTGCCTAATATATCCAGGCGTCCTTGGCCCAGACACAAAGACCCCTTCAGGCAAACATGACTAAGAAGTATTTACAACTGTTTACCTACAAAATCCAGGCGTTTGGGCCCCACACAAGAGCCCCTTCTGAAACAAGACAAGACATATTTACAACTGGTTTACCTACATACCAGGGTCTTGGCCCACCAAGACCCCTTCAGGCAAACAAAAAAGACGTAGTTTACAACTGTTTACCTACAATATACCAGCGTCCTTGTGGCCACACAAGGCCCCTTCTGGCACAAGAGCCAAAGAATATTTAACAACTGTTTTACCTCAATATCCAGGTGTCCTTGGCCCACACAAGAGCCCTTCAGGCAAACAAGAAAGAGTATTAACAGACTGATTTACCTTACAATATCCAGGCGTGCAGGTAAGACAGACAAAGACTATTTACCAAACTGTTTTACCACCAATATCCAGGCGTCAGGTATAACAAGGACAATGGAATATACTTGTACAACTGTTTTGACCTGACAATATCCAGTCGTCAGGTAAAGCAAGACAAGACGTATTCTAACAACGTTTTACCTACATAATATCCTCGGTCAGGTAATCAAGACAGAACGTATTGTTATCACTGTTTACTTATACTATCCAGGCGTCAGATAAACATGACAAGACGTTTTTAACAACTTGTTACCTACATATCCCAGGCGGTCTTGGCCCGACACAAGAGCCCCTTCAGTGTAAACGACAAGCACGATAAGTTTCAACTGTTTACCTACAATATCCAGCGCGCAGATAACAACAGACAAGACGTATTTACAACTGTTATACCTCAATAGTCCAGGGTCTTGGCCCACACCAAGAGCCCCTTCAGGCAAACAAGACAAGAACGTATTTACAAACTTGTTTACCTATCAAATATCCAGTGCGTCTTGGCCCACACAAAGCCCTCTTCTGGAAAACAAGACCAAGACATATAATTTACAACTGTTTAACCTAGCTAATATCCAGGCGCAGGTAACAAGAAACGATCGTATTTTACAACTGTTTACCTACAATATCGCAGCGCGTCAGGTAAACAGACAAGGGTTATTTCAAACTGTTATCCACTAATATCCAGCGTCAGGTAACAACAAGAGGCTAATTTACAAACTTGTTTACCTACAATATCCAGGGCGTCTTTGGCCGCACACAAGAGCCCCTTCAGGCAAACAAGACAAGAAGTATTTACAACTGTTTTACCTACAATATCAGGCAGTCAGAATAAACAAACAAGACGTATTTACAACTGTTTACCCTACAGATATCCAGGGCGTCCAGGTAAACAAGACAGAAGAGTCTTACAAACGTGTTTACCTACAAATATCCAGGCGGTCTTGGCCACACACGATGCCCCTTCTGGCCAACAAGACAAAACGTATTTACAACTGTTTTACCTAGCACATATCCAGGCGTCTTGGCCTACACAAAGCCCCTCTGGCGAAACAAGACAGACATATTTACAACTGTGTTACCTATAATATCCAGCCGCGTCATTGGCCCACACAAGAGCCCTTTCAGCAAACAAAGAACAAGACGTATTTACAACTGGTTTACGTACAATATCCAGGCGTCTTGGCCGCACACAGAGAGCCCCTGCAGGCAAACAAGACAAGAAGTATTTACAACTGTTACCTAACAATATCCAGGTTGTTCAGGTAAACGAGACAAAAGTATTTACAACTGTTACTAGACAATGTATCCCAGGCGTCTTGGCCCACACAAGAGCCCCCTTCAGTGGCAAACAAGAAAAAGTATTTACAACTGTTTACCTACACTATCCGTGCGTCTGTGGCCCACACAAGAATGCGCCCTTACTGGCCAAAACAGACAGAAGTATTACAACTGTTGTATCCTACAATATCCAGCGTCTTGGCCCACACAAAGAGCCCCTTCTGGCAAAAAGACAAGACAGTATTTACAACTGTTTACCTCTACAATATCCAGGTGTCTTGGCCCCACGAGGGCCCCTTCTGGCAAACAAGACAAGAAGAGTATTACAACTTGTTTATCTAAGAATATCCAGCCGTGCTTGTGCCCACACACAGGGCCCCTTCTGGCAACAGAACATAGACGTTTTACAACTGCTTTTACCTACATATCCAGGCGTCTTGCCAACAAAGACCCCTCTGGCAACAAGACAAGACTGTATTTGAAGCCCAGTTTTCCTTGCCAGTCGTCATGAAAGCTGTGTAGCTCTTTCCTGTTGCGTCAACAACTACAAATGATACAGCCAATATATGAAACTTACACAGTCTTCACAAAATAACTTGTTTGGAATCCATTCTCAGTAGGAGCTTATAAATTCACTAAACTCACAAAGCCAGGAGAAATCTACTATGGTCACTTTTCCTCGATTTATTTTCAAGGTGCGTCAAGGTGTGAACTTGTGTTTATTATTTACTTTAGTCATCGTTTTCTGAATTCGGAACACTCACAATAATTGATCTGGAGTCACTGAATGTTAAAGATGTTTAAAAAATAAATTTTCAATGACTTCTAAAGAAAATGGTAACCAACTTAAGTCATAACTTAAGTTTAACCTGCCCGTATGACCAGTGGTAACTTCGGTGACTTTACTTAGCAGGCGTAGCCTGGCCTTGAAATCTATTCGCCTCAGGCGTCAAGGCTAGATGAGTTTTCTGATAGACTGACTTAACATCCATCATGTATTCACGCTCCTTTCATAGTACAGAAGTTACCTGTTATAGCATTGGTCTAGGGTTCATGACCTTTATACAAAGCTTACCTTTAACATTGGGGTCAGAGTTTCATGACCTCTATACAGAAAGTTCCAGGGCTGCGCTTCAAATGGTAGCGGCTAGCCTAGCCGCTTGCTAGAATATCTAGGTATCTTGAACGCACCTGTATGAATTACGCTTGTTACATCTACGTCCAGGGCCTGGCCTATGCATGTCGTTCAAGATCGTAGCGCTACCCAGGAGTCCCCTATCGGTATCCGCTACCGAATCTTGAACGCAGCCCTGTTAAACATTGGGTCAGAGTTCATTGACCTCTATATCAGAAGTTAATGTTAAACATTGGGTCAGAGTTCATTGACCTCATTCATGCAGAAATACCTGTTAAACAGTTGGGTCAGCTGTTTCATGTTACAGAACCACTTCATGACTATGCAAGGTCATCTACATCCAAGGCCGGAACTTTCTCCAACTTCTACATGTGACATTGCTCGCATTGAATCCATGTGAAGTTTTCACTTAAATAGTCCCATGTATTCACACAAAGCGGTTGTTTCTCTCGCCATTATTTCATCTCAAAATGAATGTTGAAGTGTCATTATCTCAAGACTATGGGGCTTCACGGGGGTGTGACCGGGTCAACAGGATGCTTTTCTACACACACCTCCTCCTAAGGCAACCTGATCCACCTCTGGTGGTCAACTCGTAACTTACTCGTCTTATTTCCGTAACACCGAAAATGAACCCTATGTGATTGGACGCCATTCAAATGCTTTGTACGCAAATGCGTACTATGACGTCAACAGCTCAACATACGTTACGATTTGAAACAATGCATTTGAGATAAGCTAAGATATTCAGTAATTACAATTGTAATACTGCTTGTTTAATCATGCAGTGAGTAAAAAAGATTTAATGGTATCAATAACTAATATAATAGTCAAGACATAATCAACTTCCAAAATTATACATTTTATAGGGATTTGGTCTAAAGCCTTTTAACGTCAACCACATGCGCACTTGCCGCGAAAAAAATGCCCCATCGATTTGATGCAATTCCTTGCACCGATCCCGTCCGACGTCTACTTTCCGGTTACGGAATTGAACGAAGCGTGATCCGATTGCTCTGGTGTGTCCAGGGTAGATGTTTGCCAACATCTTGTTTGTTTGTATCTATTATAAATAGGACTAATACGAGATTGATCACTGTTCGTTATCTTTGTCTTTACATCAAAGCGTC
>CAJDSM010029132.1:11248-21927 GCA_903981925.1 Ostrea lurida
CGTTAAAATGTCTTATAAAAGTATCATATACGTATCAAAGTATCCTAGCTAAGACTCATCAGTAAGCCATGAGTTGATTGGTTCTAATTAATCACACCTGATTAATTACCTGGTGCCTTTGTTCAGACAAGGAATGGGCATCTAATGACTGGCCGGTTGATTCTGACTGCAAGCTGCTCATGTTCTCCAAATATCTGAAAAGTGATATAATATCTATATCATCAGGTTGTTTTGTACCTCTTCATAAGGCAAAAAAAAAAAAAAATATGTGTGTTTACTGTCACCTGCTGAAAAAAAATAGGGTCGGTAGGTCGGAATTTTTTTTTTTTTATTTTTTTTTTTTGGCTAATATTTAGGATGTTTGATGTTTGATAGTCATGTTGTGGTAATTATTGGATGTTTGCAGTTTTAAAAGCGCCTGTCAACTACTGTTAGATGTTGAATATCTTGTGCAAAAGCTGGCGTAAAAAATCCAGTTAGCGCTTTGGAGAAAGAAACATTTTTGGAAAGTTTCAAAAATTTTCCAATAAAAAGTGTTGGGTAGGGCTGAAAAAATAGGGTCAGTCGGATGACAGTAAACTCACATATTTTTTTTTTTTGGCCTAAGCATTGTTCTCTGACCGCGGAGTTTGGCATTCCAGAATAATCTGAAATATCATTTGAGTGCTTTAATTATTCTCACTAGCTGAATCGTGTTTTTATTCCAGGTCAGATTTGGATGTAATTTTAACAACTCTATTAGAATCAACAAGGTTTGCAGTTTAATTCTTCCATTATTAATTTTGATGAAACAGAATATACATGTATCAGTGAACTTAATCATCTAAATCTTGTAAAGAATAACATATAGAGAAATAGTTTTAAAAAACGTTACTTTGTGTTTTGAATATAGATTTTCTGCAAAGTTTGAATGAAAAATCATTTCCAAATTATTGTAACAAAAATTAGAAAACTTTCATTCAATTATCAATCGTATTATTACTCGTATCATTTGAAAAAAAAAACCCAAACAAAAAAACACATGCGTGGTTTTCCATGAAAAACATATACAAATATTAAATAATCTTTATTTTCGGACATACAAATCAACAATGAACATTATCTATAAATTAGCTATTATCTCGTATTTGTAATTCCATTTTGGACTTTCGAGATTGATCACTGTTTGTTATCTTTGCCTTTACATGCAACCACTGCCAATCACAGCAATCGAACTTGGATCGCAGCGGCGAGAAGCAAGTGCTATAACCACTATGCTACCCGGACCTATTCTCTTAAGACACACTGACATCAAAAGAATGGGTATGGGCTAAAGCGTTACCTGATTCGAAACTCCACACTGACACACAATGTCATGTATAGTGAAATATTGTTGTGACCTTAAATTTGGCAAATAATTGCATATATATTTTTTTATTCATACAAATCTTCCCCGCCATTCATAAGAAATACACAGCCCTCCAGTCACGTCCAGGCAGTGCAACATGGAAACAACTTTTAACAAGGAGGGAAAATTCAGCATGGGCCGTACTGGAATAACTTTACAATGATAGAGTTCTAAGTCTCTCCAAATTACTATCAACATACTCACGATAAGGTTACCTTGTTAAGTTTAAAGGTGTAAAAAAAAAAAATCACCGTGTTGGAATACCTTTACAATGACTTTCAAATTACTGTCAGGATAGGCCTACATAGCAGACGCCTTTCGTTTTCTCTTTAATCTCTAAAAGATAACTGCACATCAAATTAACTCCTTCAACGAAAAAATATATTTCAAATTTTAAAAAAATGAATTTAAAAATTTATTATTCGTGAAGAAATTTTGAAAATTAAAAAGAAAAATCGAATTCGAATTTCGAATAATAGAAAGCTTTCCTCTTGGAGATTATAAGAACGTAAACATATGCAGGGGTTAGCTATGCGTTTGAAAGGGAGAAGTGAGAGTGTAATCATATCAAGCGCGTGAAAGATTAAACAAACACTCGCCATTACCGTCAGAAGACTAAGCAGGTGTTGTTTTGGTATAGTTGGCATTGTTTTTACCTGTGTCCCAGGAAAGTTGTGTCACGCACATGTAAGTTTCAAAAATTATTTGTGACAACTATTTATATAGATGTGAAAGTAGTTCTGGAGCGGGTGTGAATTCATAAGAAAAAGAGATGAAGTGAAGGGGGGGGGGGGGTCCTACAGGCCTTACCAAGGGCCAGCTGAAGTCGGTCATATTTACCAGAAATTCGTCGATAAAATTGTGTATAAAATTCACACGTGACATCATTGTCAATTAATTCCTAGAAGGTATTGTTTAACGTCCCAATTTGATTACTGGGTGCGTTTTAGAGTTCTACTAGGTATGGTACCTTTTCAAAACCTGTCCTGAACGGATTTTGGCAGGCATACCAAAGGGATAGACATTAACTTTTTATTCCACTTGTCCATCGGGCAAGTATACTCAAACTTTTACTTGTCCGAATGAAAAACTTGCTTGTCCAAAAATGTTTAACTGTATAAAAGAATAAAAATAAAAACGCATCTATTAAACTTCAAGTGTGAACAAATTTGGGTTTTATTCAATTCCTCATAAAAATGTTCCCAGATGTTTTCAATTCGGTAGATTGTTTTACCGGTAAGAAAAGGCAAAGTGCCGGCAACGATAGCAAATAAAGCCCTTACGCTGAATTTTCACAAAATCTACATGTACATTTACAAAGCACAGCCCTGGGCCCTAGGTAAAAGCAAATTAAAAGCCCTTAAATTTGTATTGTCATGCCACCTGAAACTTCGTGTTTTATTTTTATTGGGATTTCTATCATTCTCTACATTTCCATTTTTTCTATCGTTTTCTTTCGAAACGTTTTTCTCATGTGAAGCCGCCATTTTTTCACTGAACACTAGATAAGTCGTACGTCAAGTAATTTATTGAATAGAATAAAGTACAGTATGACCTTCTAGAACTTTGATAAACAAAAGTGATCAATGTAGTGCCCAAAATTTGGGCCATACATATATATGATAAGCGTGATGGCTTTAACTTTGCAATCGTCAACTTTCCCTTTTTATGTAGTAATATATACCACTATCACCTGCTTATGGTGTGTATATCTCGCAGTTGATTCGATACGCAAGAGCATGCTATGTGTATGCGGATTTTTTAAAGCGAGGCCAACTACTAACAAAAAAGTTGAAGTTGCAGAGTTATAATGAATCTCGTTTAAAGTCATCATTTCGCAAATTCTACGGTCGCTATAATGACCTTGTTTGCGATTGTTTGCAATCCTCTAAATTTGTTTGATCCTCTAAATTTCATGGAAGTTATGCCCCTTCAAACTTAGAAAATTTGCAAAAATCCTCATAAATGACATGACCCTTTGAACTCTAACAATATTTAAAAAATCATCATATATATTAGCCTATCATTTCAGCTTATTTCAAAGATTCATATGGTTTTTAGGGGATTTGATACCATGCTGAACTGACAGAATTTTTTTTATTACAAAATTTTATAAATGATATAGCTGCGAGCGACGCAGGTCCAGACTTCATTAGGTCTCACTTGTCACAGGTGGATTTTTGAATGTCCATTTTCCATTGTGGGCCACCCACTTGAAATCACAGTGGGCATTAGGAGTGGACATTTACCTGTGTATATACAATTCTATATCCAAATTGAAATTTCTAAGAATCACAGTGTCCGGTATGAAATATCCAAAGAAATAAATCAAACAACACACAAAGTTAAAATTTGAACGCAAGCGCTTTCATTTTCTCAAAATGTAACACCTGAAGATTGAAAATGAAAGTGCTTGCGTTCAAATTTTAACTTTGTGTGTTGTTTGATTTATTTCTTTGGATACAATTCTATAGATACACAACACACTGTGGATACACAACCCACTGTGTTCAGTGGACATTTAAATGCCCACTCTGAAAATGGCCCACAGTGGCCAGTGGGCAAATTAAGTTCCACCAGAGCTGTACTGTACAATTATCAGTTTACAATTATTATCTGTCTAACTTGTTTAAAGCTTAAATCATGAAATCAATGCTTAAAATAGACACAAAAATCAATACTGTGCATAATAATAAAACATCAAGAAATCTGTGTAAAATATCGTTTATAAACAAATCAACACAAAAATCGCTCGAAAATACATGTACACAATGAGGTAAAAACATGAAATCAATTTATTTTGCTTAAAACGGACATAAATATATGTGTAAATCTACAAAAAGCTTTAAACATAAAAATCAATGTAAATATTGCCTAAAATGGACACAGATGAAATTACATGACATTTTGTGTGTCTTGCTGGTGCTTTTGTTAGATTTGTGGGGTGGGAAATCTAATGGTATTTACAGGAAAATTAAAGCATTCGAAGGATCAATATGCTCAACCAGAGGATGTGGATTTTTACGTAATATTATGCAATTTAATAATTATACACTTTGGAAGAAATATTGGCCCATAGGTCCAATCAGATAAATGTAAAAAATGGGAGAAGAAAAAACGGAATCAATAGGGAGACCATGACGTATAGTAGCTGATTTTGTTCAGTAAATAGCACTACCCGACATAACCCTCTCTTTATAACGAGGACGCCCAAAAAATCAAATCTGGTGGTGATGATCTAGGCGATATCTGTCGATGTCGATATGTGATATCGGGGTAAGAATTGTCATTTTACGCTTGACGAGGCCCAGATAAGGTAATTTAAATGCACTTTGTTGACACGTTGGAATGAGTGGTTCTAGTTAATATTGACTCTGACACCCTTTGTGTACGCCTAATTAACTCCGCTAAATGACCAGCATGTGAGATTACCTCTGTCTACATGCTGTAAGTCATTCTAGATTTTATTTCAATTTGGTAATGAAAGAGATTTCATGCCCAGTTTTGTAAAATTGATTGACAAATGACAATTTCCTGATTTTCAAGATGAAGTGAAAGACATTAATATTTAATTGTCTCTTATGATTATTTAAATACAGAATTTTTTTTTAGAACTCTTCTGTTTTGGAGGTAGATTCAGTGTTTTGAGATATGGACTAACTTCTATCTATTCATATCGAATGTGAACTTAAATTCTCTTAGCCATTTTAGTTAGGTTTTAAATAAGGACGATTTGTAACCATGGCTACATATCTTTATTTTTTTTTAAACCCATGCTACTTTCTGATTGGTTGTAGTTGTGCGCTTGCGGACTTTTCTCGAGTTTATGGAGTAGATGTTGATATATTTCCTGATCTGTGAGTTGAGTGACGGGAGTTGTGGAATATCCTCTATTTGAATTGTGAGTCGGCCGTTATATTTTCATTTTAGAGATGACAGAAAAATAAGTTAAATTCTAAATATTCGTGTGCAGGAATTTTGATTTACCGGTAGTCCCTTTCAGTCACTTTGAACAGTGTTGTCGATTTGATGAAATTTCCCAGGATTCCCCAGTCTTTTATTTCCCAAGGTTCCCTTACAATTCAGAATTTCAGACTTCGAATTTTCTTTTTATTTCTTTGAAAATTACAGCTCATTTTTGTGAATAAAAAAAGTTATTTTTTAGGATTTTATATATGTCCTAAATTAAAACTACTTGTTATTTTTAGTTAGTGAGACTTCATTAGTCAATAGATTAGTGGTGGTTACCCGAAATACGAAAACAAATTTATATTAAAATAAAAAAAGTGAGTAAAAAGCAGTAATTGCTGCAGTTGAAGCTCTTTTAAACTGGGGAGTAGTGTAGCAAGGTCAGATGTTTTACTCAGTCTACTGCGATATAACTAATTCCCTTACATTCTAGAAATCCCCCCCCCCCCCCCCCCTCAATCTCTGCGAAATGATCACCTCCCTGGATTAGATGTATTTATCTGTATTTAGTAGATGTATATATATCTGTATTTAGTAGATGTAATGAACCATTTTACTTCAGAAAAATGTTCAACAATGGACAAGAACACTGTTTTTACACTATTAAAGTTATATCACACAAATTTATACAATGATAGCTTTCTATTGACTGGAATTTGATTTATATAATCATACAAACTGTGTGCTAGTGGACAGTTTTGGGTAATATTGTCCCTCTTCAAGGCTAAGTTTGTTAGGTGACATTAATGCAGTAGTTCTTTCATTCTTTGGGATTTTTTTTAATTAAATGCATGTAAAGAATAGATTTTTCTTTTCGTGTTTCATTGGACAAGCAGAGTTTGTAAATCATGCAATGTTAAATCATAATAAATGACAAGTGGCAACTGATGGCCTCTATTAATTGAACCAATATGGGTTACGATATGTACTATGGCTCACTTTTCTATTTTATGTGCCGTATAATTTAGAGAAATTGAAATTAAACGATGCTATCTTGCAGTGTGTGAAATCAGAAGAATGAGAATTAAATGACAGGCGAATAAATTTAAAGTCTGTCCTTTAATGAACATGTAAACAAAGAATATAGAAAAAAATCAAAATATACGTGTGTTGTTCACTGTACTCTGTAATGTGTTGGCAGGCTATGTACATTCACCTTTCATCTGACATCATCATGCAATTACTGAGTCATTTCAGGATTCAAATATAAAATAAAAAATATTTGTGGTATATGATCGAGGTATCCAAAAAATTTTAATAGAATTAAATTCCATTGGCAAACTAAAAAAAAAAAAGTCAACTCAAAAGTTTAAAAGAATTGTAACTTTATGTAAACAATTAAAGTGTTAGAATAGTTTGATTTATCAAAAGTTTAAAAGAATTGTAACTTTATATAAACAAAGTGTGGAATATGTGTTGATTTACTCAAAGTTTAAAAGAAATTGTAACTTTATATAAACAAAGTGTGGAATATGTGTTGATTTACTCAAAAGTTTAAAAGAATTGTAACTTTATAAACAAAGTGTGGAATATGTGTTGATTTACTCAAAAGTTTAAAAGAATTGTAACATTTATATAACAAAGTGTGAATATGTGTTGATTTACTCAAAAGTTTAAAAGAATTGTAACTTCTATAAAAACATTTTAAGTGTAGAATAGCTAGGTGTTGATTTACTCAAAAGTTAAGAATTGTAACTTGAAAATGATCGAGTGTTGAACTCATCATGTAAATGTTGTCAAATATGTGTCAACTCGAGTTTATTTAGGAATAGATTCATTGCGGCCATGACTAACAGAGATTTAAATGCACCATGGAAAATGGAAAATTGGGAAATTAAATTGCACAAAATTATTTTGTCATGACAATTGAAATCTTTAAAAAAGTGCCCTATTCAATGTTACAGTATATAATGAATAACAGTTACTGCAATTTTAGTGAAAAGTCAGAGGGTAGAAATTGAATTACCCTCTTAGCATTCGAAGCCTTTGAGAATTTTACACTCATATTGATTGATTATTTGTTGTTTTTCGTCCCGTCGAGAATATTTCACACATATTGAGACGTCACCACTGCCAGTGAAGGGCTGCAAATCTAGACCTATACTTAGCACTCAGGGCTTTTAGCAGTACGTGTCAGAGGTTTCTTTTGCGTGCCACACATGCTGCGACATTTTTAAGGTCATATATCCGAAAGACCCGTGATTCTCACTTCTAAATGCTGAGCTCTCGGCGAAGGAGCAATCACTACCTATTTTCACGTCTTAGATTTGACGCGGCCGGGTGCAAGCACAGGGCTCGAACGCACGACCTCCCGATCACGAGGCGAGAGCTCTACCACTGAGCCACCGCGACCGGGCTGCCTTCATTTATATGATTGAGATGTAAATTAGAACAAGGAATTTACGATTGACAGTTACGTATTTGTGTTTCGGGATAAGTCGGCCATTAGGACGAGGTATCATTTATCCTTCTCGAATTCAGAGAGGGAAAGGAGAGATGAGAGAGAGAGAGAGAGAGAGAGAGAGAGAGAGAGAGAGAGAGAGAGAAGATCCTGAAGGGGAAAGAGGGGGAGAATTCCCTCAATGAACAAATGCTCTTATACAGATCAAATATTAATATATGTCTTAAAGAAACATTAGAACTATTTTTACGTCGCATAAATGTAACAGAATATTTGTTAAAAAGTTCATACATAATATGGTATGCAAATTCATGCAAATTAGCCTGCCGAAAATGTGTTGAATTCCTCACCTTTTGCCTGTTACTTGTCAGAGTGATGCATTAACATGAATAAATCTCATCTGGGATGTCATTTTAATTTAACACGTCAGACCCTTTTATTGTTTTAAGCGTTTGATGCATATTCAGGGACTGGGGAAAGGTAAATCTAATGTTGTTTTGTTTTCAAGAAACAAGTCCAACCTTCCTGTACGATGAAAATTCTCTTTTCTTTTTCTCTATCTCTCGATCTCTTCTTTGTTTCTAATTCTTTCCTCCTCTCTCTCTCTCTCTCTCTCTCTTCTCTCTCTCTCTCTCTCTCTCTCTCTCTCTCTCTCTCTCTCTCTCTCTCTTCTCTTCCTTCTCTCTCTTTCTTTCCTCTCTCTCTCTTCCCTTTCTCTCTTTGAAGTTTCTATCTCTTATTCTTCTTACTCCCTTTCTCTCTTCTCCTTTCTCTCTCTCTTTCTATATCAGATGTTTTCTTCTCTTCATTTTGTCACTATCTCTCCTTTCCTCTTTCTATCTTCTCATTCACTCTCTCCTTTCTTTCCCCCCTCTCTCTCTCTCTCTCTTTCTCTCTTTGTTGTGTAGCAATGCAAGTAACCCTCTACACGTGAAATACTTATATAATTGTCGATAGTAATTATATACAGTCACTAGTTTTTATATACCTATGTAATGAAATTACTGGGATATACAGTTTTTGACTGCTCCGTTAGTCCATCAGGTTTTCTGCACTCCTGGGGCCTTAGGGCGGGGGCAAAAACTGCTCACAAAAGTGACCAATTTTCAAAAATCTTCCTCTATACAACCACACATGTGTAAGAAAAACTTAAGTCTCTCTCACCAAAATTGTAAATTTGGTGATCCCGGGTAGGGATCTGACCCTTGTGCATGCAGGGCCAAACTTTAGTAGCATAGTGTTTATTGTATAAAAAGAAAAAAAAAATGCTATTGATATTGATTTGGAACAAAATGGATATTTGAAATGTGGGCTCTTATTTAAGATTTCAATGAATGCTTATAGATTTCTTAATTTTGATGTGATACTTGTAGATTCATTCTTTTCAATATATTTGTAGTAAGATTTAATTATTTCATATTGTAGATTTAATAATTCTGATTTAATGCTTGTTATATTTAAGAATTTTAATGTGAATTATTGTTGATTAATTATTTTAATTTAATGCTTGTATATTTCAATTAATATCATGTATCCCCTCCACTTTGTTGGGGGACATATTGTTTGTGGTCTGTCTGTCCATCAAAAGATTGTCAGCGCAACTCCTCGAAACCACTGATCCAATTTTACAAAACTTGGCGATAGCACCTTAGCAAGGACATCATATGTAGTTGTGCAATTTTAAAATTTTGATCCCCTAGTTTTGTGTGGGAGTTATGTTTCTTTGAACTTAGAATTTTGCCAAAGTCCTCATATAACAATAGCCCAACTACTTTCAAATTGAAAACTATACTCAACTGACAGCACAGGGGAATACAAAAACAAACTTTAATTTCAATGCGATGTTGTAGACTTAATTAATTTAATTTAGTGCTTGATCGAGATATTTTTTAAATACGTATAAGCAGAAATTTTAGCGAGGATTTAATTTTGGCATTATTAGCGAGGGCTTTGAAATCGCTAAATTAGATATCGCTAACAATTCATTCCAAATCATTGGAAGAGCTTTTCGAAGTAAAGATTATAAAATCGCTAAAATTATTACCGCTAAAATAAAATACCACTTTTTATGGAGAAAACGCTAAATTTGCATCTCCGCTAAAATTTCTACTATACGGTTTACAGTCGAACCTCATTATCTCGAACTTGATAGGACCAAGAAAAAAGTTTGAGATATCCGTGAATTCGAGATATCAAGGGTAAAAAACTTAAGAAATCGGTTGTTGGGACCTCCAAATCAGTCAACATAATCATGGTGTTCCAGATATCAGTGTTCAAGAATACGAAGTTCAACTGTATTTTCATTCAATTCTTGTAATATAAGTTTAATATTTAATTTAATGTTTGTATATCTAATTATTTTGATGTGAAATTGTAGGGTTTAATTATTTAATTTATGTTGTATATCTAATTATTTTAAATGTGAAATGTAGGTTTAATTATTTATTCTTTAAGTTTGTATATCTAATTATTTTGATGTGAAATTGTAGGTTTTAATTATTTTTAATTTAATGTTTGTATAACTCTAATTATTTATGTGAATTGTAGGTTAATTATTTTAATTTAATGCTGTAGATTTAATGATGTGACAATGATAAACTTCAAGGAGTCACCGTAGCCATGGAGCTTGTTGGTTGCCATAGCGATAGGGGTCCTGTCCACCATATTTGTTGCCTCAGTGGTTGCTTTGTGTTTGTCTGTCGTCAGAAGTGTAAGAAAGAGGCGGACCACATCAGTCAGCAACACAGAGAGACAAGTGTGAGTGACTCAAACAGAAGACTTAGGTAGGAAAGGCGAGTACCTCAATGAATGACTGACCACCTCAGTCAATGAACAGAGAGACGAGGTGAGTAAACAAACAGAAGACTGGTTGTAGAAAGAAGACTGACCACTTCAGTCAATGACAAGAGAGACGATGGTGGG
>CAJDSM010029137.1:0-14207 GCA_903981925.1 Ostrea lurida
TTGAAGTTGTAGGGTGCCCCAAACTCTCGCCTTAACCTCTTCACCGACACTTTTAGCTGCAATAGGAAGTTTACAGTGTCCCTCAATCTGACAGAGAACTATTATGAACATTCTATCCTATAANGTAACCTCTTCACCGATACTTTTAGCTGCAATAGGAAGTTTACAGTTTCCCACAATCTAAGAGAGAACTATTATGAACATTCTATCCTATAACTACTAATATGATTCTCTGAAGGCTAAATTTTTTTTTCATCCATGAATCCAAGTTTTATGTCTCAAATGCAAAAAAAATACTGAAAGTAATAAATGAAATCAACATGCATCCCACAATTATTAAACTACACATACAAACAGCATACATGTCCAAAATTCATCTCTTCACTGAATAAATCAGTATCTCAAATATCCAATCTTTGGTGTCTGCATAGAAAGAGAATGGCTCTTATCAAGTTCTGAATAACTCTAATCCTGTTATAATAAATTTTAACATGATCACAATTCAACAAATGTTAAATGTTTGATGTCTCACTTACCCTTCGTCTGTTCTCTATGACGCTCTCCTCCTTGATTTCTTTCTCACTACCGAGCGACACCCAGTCCTTGGGCTCGGGGGGGATATATGTGTACACCACTTCCTCCTCCTGGTCCCCGCCCTCTCCTCCATCAGGTCCCTGGGGCTAAAATAATGCAAAGTCTTAACGGTAGCTGAACGCAGACCATGTTCACATTAGTGTGTGTGTGTTTGTGTGTGTGTGCAGAACTCACTAGCTCAGAAGCACGTCAAATTTATACATTTTGAAGATAAATGGTGTGGTATATCGCAATATTGTTTTACATTTTAAAGTTGCGAGATGACGTGTCATGATGATCATCCAGCACATCCTTTTAACTGATTGATTTCACTTCTAGATATCTGGAGCATCTTTTTCTCTCAAACAACTTTTGCAGTTATTGATTTCATGATGTGCTTGCTACAGAATGCTGAGAATGATTGACAAAATAAACCTACATTTAGGAACTTCTCTTTAGCTTCCTCGGTGATGGCGCAATAGAAATTCTGTCCAAACTTAAAGTCAAAATCGTACACCACCAAAATTTCATCTGTGGGGTAATCCTGTTCAATACAAGAAACAATAACAAAAAATTTTAATGGGAGAAAACAAGTGATTTTTTTTATAGCAACATTCTTGTGGTCAATGAAAATTAAACACTGTACATTGATCAAATGATGAAAACATAGATAATACTATATGAAATTTCTTTGTGTTAACAGACAAGTACAGTTACTTTGATTCAGACAATACTGTAAAACGAGAATATTTAGCGCACTATTTATTTTAGCGCCTTTAATTAGCGCAGACGTATGATTGCGCTAAATGAAATGGGCTAAAAGGTTTACATTGACATTAAATTATTTACCAGGTGGTACCATTGCGCTAAAATAAGTGCGTCAAAAGATATTCATTGCTGATTGCGCTAAAATATTTTTGCGCCAAATATTCTCGTTTTACAGTATTCCAATTGAAGACTTACGATGATTTCCTGTTTGATGGGGTGGAAATCGCAGACAGCAGCCCGGTTACGCATGTCGTCCAGAATCTCCTGCTTGGTGATGATTTTGATCGGATTTTCCTCAGTCACATCTTGATCGGCTCGGCAGTGGAAAATCTCCTGTGATTTGGAGGACAAGAAGAGGGCCACCATACCCTCTGGAATACCTGAAACAATCGTCATCAATTTGTGTTATAAAATATCAGCAAGTCAGAACCACTGGTCCTGTGGTGGTTCTCAGTGAGAACCACCACAGCGGTAGCCCACTACAGCCTCATTGTCACATGGAAACGATTGCATTGAAGCACGGCTCATACAATAACGACCACTCCTCTCCCTCTTAGTGTTTGTGGAATCGACTCACTGATAATATAACCCCCCTCCCCACCTCCTGTGGGAATGACTGACTGACGAAATAACAACCTCTCCTCTCTCTATCATTTTTTTTGCAGAGAATTGACAAATTAAAAAATAGCAATCTTTTCCTGTTCTCTTCTACAGAAAGTATGTAGGAAACACTGACACATACCGTATATATGATAATTTAACACACCATCTTTTTTTTTTCTCTAAGTGTAAGAATTGTAAGGACTGACAAGTGAAAAAGAAATATATTTCTCCTTCTAAGGATTGTGGGTAATTATTTCTCCTGTCGAGGATTCGGTTGGGTAGAATTATTTCTCCTTCATAAGGGATTAGTGGTAATTAGTATAACAACGAGTTTCTCCTGTCGAGGATTCGGTTGGGTAGAATTATTTCTCCTTCATAAGGGATTAGTGGTAATTAGTATAACAACGAGAACTTCCCTTTTCCGTTACGAGGATTGTGAGAAGGAAACATTCACAAACAATAAAACAAACCTTCTTCTCCCTCTCCCTCTGCGGGGGGCGTCTCCTCCACCTTCTTGTCTTCTGTTGCTTTTGGCTTACCTGTAAAACATTAAAAACTCTAGTTAGACTCAACTTCTCTAGTGGAGCTGGTACCAGGTACCTTAACCTCAGCCTGCAAACATCTCAAACTCGATGGGACACCCCATCCCTCAAATGTTCCAGATATCTGAGGATTTGAGACATCAAGAGTAATAGACTTAAAGAATAAGTGGCTGGGACTTCAAAATCACTACAACATAGCCATGGTGTTTGAGATATCTGAAGTTCAACTGTATTGAAATACTCCAACATAGGGGGAGGGGGATTATGATGCAAATCTGATTAGTGTCAGTTAATTACTTTTAAAATTACTAGTTAGCTCTAGCTTAATGCAGACCTGCGTACATGTAAGGGTTGCATAATAGAAAGTAAGCAAGCTACGAAGCTAACCCTTGGATGGTGTTGTTCGTCCTTTCTCCGCTTTTCCACCTTTCGGACTTTTCTGACCACTGGACACTCTCTTTCCACTTCCTGGTTTACCTGGCTTGGGAGTCTTCTTCCCAGCTGTGTCCTGGAAAAATCACCAAAACACAAGTTGTAAATGAAATAATTCCATATATTAAATAATAAAAGGTTGAGTATCTAAAAATGCATATCGTGATATATATCAATATTTTGCTTATAAGTGTATAGCGATATGTATAAATACGTACATCACTTTTCCAACATGTTCTATTATAGATGTTATTTAAAATTAAAAACAAATGTCACCTTTTGTAAATTAAAACCATTAAACTTACACAAACAACATTACATATAAATTGACTGAATTTTAAAAAAGTTTTCTGGATTGCTGTACCAGTTATTGAATCCAAGAAAAAAATATCGCAATACACCGATATATCACTACACCACTAAATAATAATTCATACATGTGATATCTCACCTTTTTGGGGTGAGACTCACCCTGTTTTGCGCAATTCACGACGCGTCGACCCGCGGGTAACATTCTTACCCCCCCCAAAAAATTTGTTGTTAAAGGTGTGTATGGCAATTAGTTTCCCTTTAATCATGAAAGTTGTATCAAAAAACAAAAATGCCTGCAATGTCCAGAAAATACTCCAAGGAATCTTCTCATTAGTAGAGACTAATGCTATCAATGAACACTTAACTGCTGAACTTGATTGTGATACTTGATAATTGCTTTTATAATAAAAATGAACTAAAGCTAGTATTTAAGTCCTTCTTATGGCCTTTATTACAGCAATCATTGATATAAAAAAAATATCTCACCCCAATCACCCAATCTTACACTTTTTTTTTTAAAGATGTTCGCAAAATCTCCACTCATAGGCAGTCGAATTTATCACATGTATGATAATAGATTATACTTTTGGTCCTCATTTGCATGGCGCTCCCCATGTAATTTTGTATACCTTCAACCATGGTTTCACCGACAAGACCAGATGTGAAGGTTGGAGGAAACCCAGCTGGACTTGCCTCTTTCTCCATTTAGGACAGTTGAGTGCCTGGCCCTTTTGGGCTCGTGTCCCAGGAAAAGGGCTGTAATCGGCTGCACCACTCTCCCTACTGCATCGACTTGTCTCCGGTTACACCCATTCGATTTACCATGTACAATATAAGTGAACTCATCTGATACTCTGTACAAGAATTAACTCATTGTCTGTATCCTATCTTTAAATAAAACCCATTCTTGTTACCTGTACAAAATAACTCAGTCTGTTTACCTGTACAAAATAACGCATCTGTTACCTGACAAAATAACTCATTCTGCTGTTACCTGTTAACTTACAAAATACTCATTCTGTACCTGTTACCTGCTACAAATCAACTCATCTGTTACCAGACAACAATAACTCTCTGTAATTTACCTGACAAAATAACTCATCTCGTACCTGTACAAAATAACTCATCTCTGTTGACCATGTAAAAATAACCCATTCGTTTACCTGTACACAAAAAACTCATTTTGCTTTACCTGTATAAAAATAACTCATTCTGTTATAACCTGACAAAATAACTCATTCTGTTTACCTGTTACAAAAAACTCAACTTCTGTTACCATGTACAAAATAACTCAAATGAAATTACATGCCTACAATTTTTGTGCCTTAAACAGCAAATCTTTGAATACCTGGCGATGTAAACAAATTTATTTTAAAGTCTATATAAATCAATTCTTATGGTATCCTTATACCTGATGACTCAATTCAAAGTGGAATGGCAAGTTATCTTTCATAATCGGGCTTGTAGGGGCACGTCCCCTCTACAACTAGCAGCCGAACTACTTTTGCATATTCAACAAAATAAATAAAAGCAAGGATGCTTATCTATTCTTAATAAAATATAAGGAATGACCAATTTTTGGTCATTATATATACGCGATTATAAAAAAGAACACGACCCAAACTATGACACTCGTATAGCATATGCCCAATAAATATCAGAGTCCATTATCCTATAACATAAAAATGATTCGTAATAATAATTGAGTAAATTTTATAAATCACTTACACCAACCCAAGTGCTCAGCGGCTTACAATACAATTAATACCCCACCCAGACCTTACAAATTAAAGATATAACTGATACAAAAATAGAATCTTAGTATGAACACTGGGAGAGCAAAAACATCCTATCCCACTACCGAGATATTGCGAGTGATCACAACAGACAGGATCAAAAAAAGAAAACAGTTCATTTGATGGAAGAAATGAATAATTGCTCTATCCAGGCTTCACAGCATATTTTGGGACAGGGCCGGGTCCCTTGAGATTGGGAAATTAGCGTCATTTTGAATCACAATTGGACAACTTTGCAAGGAAATAAACATAACATAGACATGGAATTTCATTTTGTAAAACCATGTTACAATAAGTAATGTAAAAAATATTAGAGGTGATTAAATGGAATTTCTATTTGCAAATTGGGGAAAACAGGATCCTTTTTGGATTGACAAATGGGCTTATAATCGAGCCAAAAATCAGTCGACGACGCCCTTTGGATACAGACGCACTACCTTCCAATGATCCGAACCCCACTTGTATGTCTAGCCCGCCCGGTTGACTGATCTCATACTAGATACCGCACAGATACCACTATAGAGCTTCAGTGCATTGGTCCTCAAACCAGGCCTAGTCAAAACAATCAAACATACCGATACAACAATAATCTCTTCTAGAATTACAAGAAAGCACAATTTCAAACATTAGCATGAAACACAAACTCCATAGGTATACTGTAAAACAGAAACTTTGGCGCAAATATATTACAGTCACAATGAAAACCTCTTGGCGAGCAAACTAGTTTAGGCAATGCGATCACACCTGAGTCCACACAATTCAACTGTAAATGAGATAAACCTTTATGCCAACAACTTAATAATTGTAGCGTCGAAATCCATAAGAATCTGCAACAACATCCAATCTAAAAATAATCAGTTGCACTGAATATTCTCACCGTTGTACAGTCCATAACAATAGGAGAATCAATCTTCGCCTTTATTGTCCTTTTCTTTCGTCCACATATTGTTGTAAAACCGACATACACGAGTTCATTCATCCTTGTAATATTAATCATTTACAATTCAACACACACAGCACATTCGATTTTTGTTCCCGTTCCCCTCGGCTGCTGACCGGTCAGCGCTGAGCAAATCATCCCACCAATACCACCTGTCCCATAAACATTCCACCACAGATAATGTTGGGATCCCCGAGCACAGCAACTGGAAGCTGTAAATGTCACAGGAGCTCCAACAGGCAACTGAGACGAGAAAATTCGCAAAAACTGTCACACTTATCTCAGGCAATCAACCAATATTATTGTGTATATTTCTGGGTTATTTCTACGAACTCTTGGCTAGAGACGATAAAAACAGTTACAGTCGAACCCGTTACTCAAACTCGAGGGATCATGGAAAATCGAGATACCCGTGGATTCAAGAACTAACAGAGCGGTAAAAATGCCCGTAAGAAAATAGTGTTGGCGACCCATCAAAGATCTCAGTTCGACATAACCATAGTATGTTCGACACTACTCGAAGTTCCAACTGTACCGCATATTTATCACAAATTATTGCTGTTTTTTTGAGTCAATACGATGATTTAGACACCTGAAGAAGTACGAATATTCCACTGAGCCCGAAGGCAGAGGTGAAATATCTCTTAATTCGAAGGTTGTCTAAACATCGCATTGACTGATAAAGCAGTAATAATATTATAATATTATTAAATGATTTTAAAAAAAAACTTGAATATTATTGTCTTTGCTTAATTGTAAAGGAGGTGACTATCGATCGCGGCAATTGGCTGAGACTCAAAAAGCAATAAATCCGTAATATTCACCTGGAGGCGTACAATGCCACATCTCTTACTATTCATTATATCGCTTTAATGAGTGGATAATTAGAATTATTACTTTACTTTCGCTTGGATCTCATGCCAATCAGAAGAGCTAGGAAGTAATTTCTAATAATATAATAAAACTGTAATTATTCTTGGTGGTCTATTTTCCATGAACTCTGTGTAGAGACTGTATTATTTCTCAGTCCGATTAAACCCACAAAGATTAAAACAACTGGAGCAACACCTTCAGGTTAAAAAATACAGGTAGAATTCTCACGAGGGGATAGCATGCGGTATCAATAGGTTGGAAACCAGAATAAAACTAAAGTAACTAAAACAGATCACCAACACATCGTTAAGAGATGCTCTGTTGAATTATTTTGGTTTACCGTTTCGACCCTTAGCGCGGTCATCAGAAACAAAATTTCGTGTAAAAATCTCACTGAAAGTAAAAAATATCGGACGCATGTTGCCAAAATATGACGCTCGTTTGGCCTAAACCATTATGGAGTCTATAAATAGCTTGCAGACAACGGTAATGAAATTACCATGTACATAATCTTAAGTGTTTTTACTATAACAAGATTTGAATACAATGGCAAGAAATATATAATACAAATTATCTAATGGTCCATAGTTTAATACTTTATGAGCGTTATAGAACAGGCTAAATAAATATGAGTTCGTATCTTTTTATGCCTATATTATAGAGTGATCAGTGTTGAATTTCTATTACTTGGGATTGTGATGTTTTCAATTATGACGATTTGGGTGTGGACGTATGGTAGTACTTCTGCTGAAAGTTCACAAGTCAAAACTGAAGATACGGGAATTTATCAGCACGGATGTGAGGGCGTTAGATCCCCGCTAAATCTATTCCTCGTCAAGAAAGAAAGATCACATGTTTTTCGTGCTGTACACTCTTTTCTAGTGATCGTATTTCTACGAACTTGTAGAAAGATAAAACAATCTACTGGGGGTGTACTGGGGTAGCAGAGATCAACACATTTACCTGGGGTTGTATGGGATCCAGCAGAAATCAAACATACCTGGGGTGTAGGGATCAGCTAGAAATCAAACATTACCTGGGTTGTATGGATCAGCCAGAAATCAAAAACATTTACATGGAGGTGTAAGTGATCAGCAGAGATCAAAACATTTACCTGGGGGTATGGGATGAGCAAAAGCTCAGATAAGGATCAGGGAGGACGGTCATAATACTTTAGCAGCCGAGTCGATTCTCATCAAACTCATTTTTCCGCCACTGACACAGGCAACTACCCTGTAAATTTAAACTGAGTGTCATGGGTGGTGCATCTGGTTATTAATAGAGAATGTGGTCAAAACTGTTCCAGAAGCCTTTTTACTTTAATTTGAGGGGTGCATCTTTATACATGTTGCTGCTTTTCTTTGCTAACTGAAGATTGGAAAGACATGGTATCTCTGTTTCATGATAACGCAGAAATTAGAAACAATCAAACAAGAACGATTAAGTAGATAAACCGATAATAGAGGAATACAAGATTGAATACTCACCTGAATGCAGTCATCTTGAACAGGTAATTACCATGAATGTTATACAACACTATAATCAGGTGCCATATCCTAAGTGATTATTGATACTAAGTTATACTTAAGGTAAGATTACTGATACAGGTGCCTCACCTTAGGTGAATTATCTGATACAGGTGCTTATGTAAGGTGATAGTCTGATACAGGTGCCTCACATATAATGTATTATCTGATACAGGTGCCTCAACCTTACAGTGATATCTGAACGGGTTGCCTTTACCTTAAGGTTGATTACTATCCGGTGCTCACCTTAATGTGATATCTGATCCTACATGTGATTAATTCCGACCTGCTAATGAGTGAGATTTTGCCGAGTAAGGGTGAGATTGCGGGTGTTTGGAGGTGAGATTTTTTTTATATCAATGACTGCTGTAATAAAGGCCATGATAAGACTTAAAAATACTAGCCTTAGGTTCAATTTATTATCAAAAGCAATTATCAAGTGTCACAATCAAGTTCAGCAGTTAAGTGTTCATTTGAATAGCACTTCAGTCTCTTACTAAAATGTAGAATTCCTCTTGGATATCTTTCTGGACATTGCAGGCTCTTTTGGCTTTTTTGATAAAACTTTCATCGATAATAGGGAACATAATTGCATACTACACCTTTATAAAACAATTTTTTTGGGGGGTGAGAATATTGTTACCCGCGGGTGAGGTCGTGAGATTGCTCTAAAAAGGGGTGAGTCTCAACAAAGGGTGAATGATCAATGTATGTATCTATCAGGTGCTTATTAATGGAATATTGATACGTGTTTACTAGGTGATCTGTACGACTTACTAGGTCTGATTATCCATGATACAGGTGCCTTACTGTTAGGTGATTATCTGATACGTGCTCATACCTTTAGCGTGATATCTATACAGTGCCTTAGCTTAAGGGTGCATTACAATAGTCAATCTCGCTCAGCATTCGAGATGAAGCCAATCAATGTAGAACACATCCGTTATTAATTCTGTTTAATGCCAATTGAATCTACCATAAATATCAATCAGCTTTTTAAATATCTATCAAACAAGAGCTAAATCTATATCAAAAAAGCATTAAACAAGCAGAGCACCTCTCCACAAATTTGTGCAGTCACATCATTTCATCAGTGATGAATGACAAAATGACCGTATACTGTTAAATATATCAACCGCATAGGGGATCAACACATCATTATGAGGACTCCCGCAGAGGAATCCTTAATCATACACAAAGCTCTCAGAAATTCCACCTTGCGCTGAAGCTTGAAATCATTAGTTTAACAACTCACCCTAAGATGCACGAATGCCCACCCCCTTCCTGAGCACAGTTTGTTGCACCCTGCTCCTGACCTTCAAAATTTTTAAGTTACAACATTATCAAAAGAACAGGTATGGATTTTCATTTAAATATGTCCATAAAGTAACTCACAACATCGCACCTTTCCTTGCCACAAAAACACAAACATGTTACTGGCCACTCATCGCAATGATGTATGACAAAACTGGACCATCACAGTGGGATGTATTGACAAACTGAACAACCAGTGATGTATTGCAACTGACCAACACAGTGGCATTGGACAACTGACCAAAACAGTGTGTATTGACAAAGTACCAGCACATCGTGAATGTATGACAAACTGACCATCACAACGATAACATACCTTGGCGGGTGACGATCTGCCCGATGTCTGCGAGATTTTCTGGATTTTCTAGCGTTCCTTCTCTTTCGTGAGAATCCCGGGCTGGTATTGGGTGCAGGCATACGGGGGTACTTCCAGTCAGTTGTTGTCCCCATGTCCACAAAGCTCAGGGATAGACTATTAGAGAGAGAAAGGGATGTTATACAAGGAGCTCGAACTTTTATTCTTCAAAATACACAGTCAGGCTGCATTACTCATCCTAAAATTATCGTGCACAGAACTTAACTCTATCACAATGGTTATTTTAATCACAAATAAAAATCCTTACATACAATATATTACAATGTTACCTGAATACATTTGTCCAGTTCGAATATTCTTTTTGAGGTAAAAGTTCGATCATCAAAGAGAGATACAGTCAACAGCGTCCTTGGCTTCGGCCACGATTCCGGTCTTTGAAGTTTGTAGGGTGCCCCAAACTCTCGCCTTAACTTTCCACGCACTTTTAGCGTAATAGGAGTTCTACAGTGCTCCTCAATCTGACAGAAGACTATTATGAACATTCTATCTTAAAATACTAATATTGATTCTCTGAAGGCTAAAATTCTTTCTTTCAATCCATGAATCCAAGTTTATGTCTCCAAATGCAAACAAAATACTGAAAGTAATAAATGAAATCAACATGCATCCAGCGAATTATTAAACTACAGCATACAAACAGCATACATGTCCAAAATCATCTCTTCACTGAATAATCAGTATCTCAATATCCATATCGTTTGGTGTTGCATAGAAAAGAGAATGGCTCTTATAAGTCTCTGAATAACTGTAATAAATCCTGTATATTAAACATGTATAACGATGACACAATTCAACACAATGTTAAATGTTTGACGTCTGACTTACCCTTCGTCATGTTCTCCTATAACGTCTCTTCCTTGATTTCTTTCTCATACCAAGCGACACCCAGTCTTGGGCTCTGGGGGGATATATGTGTACACCACTCCTCCTCCTGGTCCCTCCCTCACTCCATTAGGTCCGGGGTAAAATAATGCAAAGTCTTAACGGTAGCTGAACGCAGATCCATGTACATTAGTGTTGTGTGTTTGTGTGGTGTGGTGTGTGTGCTGTGGTGTGTAGTGCAGAACCTACGCAGTAGCTCAGAAGCACGTCAAATTATTACATTGTTGAAAATAAATGGTGTGTATATACCAATATGTTACATTTTTAAAGTTTGCGAGATGACGTAGTCATACTTGATCATCCACCACATCCTTTTAACTGATTGGTTCTACTTCTAGTATCATCTGGAGCATCCTTTTTCCATCAGAACACTTTTGCATTATTGATTTAATGAGTGTTGCTACAGATGCTGACGAATGATTGACAAAATAAACATACATTTAGGAACTTCTCTTTAGGCTTCCTCGTGATGGCGCAATAGAAATTCTGGTCCAAACTTAAAGTAAAATCGTACCACCACCAAATTTCAATCTGTGGGGTACCATCCTGTTCAATTCAAGAAAACAATAACAAGAAACATAAAACAAATTTTAATTGAGAAAACAAGTGATTTTTTTATAGCAACATTCTTGTGGTCAATGAAAATTAAAACACTGTTACATTGATCAAATGATGGAACATAGAAAATACATAATAGAAATTTTTGTGTTAACAGACAAGTACAGTCTTTTGATTCAGACATACTGTAAAACGAGAATATTTAGCGCACTATTATTTTAGCGCCTTTAATTAGCGGCAGACGTATGATTGCGCTAAATGAAATGGGCTCAAAAGGTTTACATTGACATTAAATTATTTACAGGTGGTACCATTGCGCTAAAATAAGTGCGTCAAAAGATATTCATTGCTGATTTGCGCTAAATATTTTTGCGCCAAATCTCGTTTCTACAGATTCAATTGACACGATGTACGATGATTCCTGATTATGATGAACGGATGGAAATCGCAGACAGCAGCCCGGTTACGCATGTCGTCCAGAATCTCCTGCTGTGTGATGATTTTGATCGGTTTCCCGTCAGTCACATTTATTCCGGCTCGGCAGTGGGAAAAATCTCCTGTGATTGGGACAAGAGAGGCCACCATAACCTCTGGAATACTGAAACAATCGTCATCAATTGTTTATAAATATCAGCAAGTAGAACCACTGGTCCTGTGGTGGTCTCAGTGAGAACCACCACAGCGGTAGCCACTACACCCTCATCACATGGAAACGTTGCATTGGAAAGCACGGCTTCATACAATAACGACCACTCCTCTCCCTCTTAGTGTTTTTTGGAATCGACTCACTGAAATATAACCCCTCCCCACCTCCTGTGGGAATGACTGACTGACGAAATAACAACCTTCTCTCTCTCTCTATATTTTTTTGCAGAGAATGAAAATTAAAAATACATCTTTTCTGTCTCTGTCTACAGAAAGTATGTAGGAAACACTGACACATACCGATATATGATGATAATTTAACACACCAATTCTTTTTTTTTCTCTAAGTGTAAGAATTTGTAAGGACTGACAAGTGAAAAGAAATAATTTCTCCTTCTAAGGATTGTTGGGTATTATTTCCCTTCTAAGGATTGGTGGTATTATTTCTCCTTCTAAGGATTGTGGGTAAGTTAGTATAAACAACACTTCCTTTTCCGTTACGAGGATTGTGAAAGGAAACATTCACAAAGAATAAAACAAACTATCTTTCTCCCCTCCCTTCTGCGGGGGCGTCTCCTCCACTCTTGCTTCTGTTGCTTTTGGCTTACCTGTAAAAACATTAAAAACTCTAGTTAGACTCACTTCTCTAGTGGAGCTGGTACCAGGTACCTTTAACTCAGCCTGCAAACATCTCAAACTCGATGGGACACCCATCGTCAAATGTTCCAGATATCTAGGATTTGAGACATCAAGAGTAATAGACTTAAAGAATAAAGTGGCTGGGACTTCAAAATCACTACAACATAGCCATGGTGTTTTGAGATATCTGAGTTCAACTGTATTGAAATACTCCAACATAGGGGGAGGGGGGATTATGATGCAAAATCTGATAGTGTCAGTTTAATTACTTTTAAATTACTAGTTAGCTCTAGCTTAATGCAGACTGCGTACATGTAAGGGTTGCATAATAGAAAGTAAGCAAGCTACGAAGCTAACCCTTGGATGGTGTTGTTCGTCCTTTCTCCGCTTCCACCTCGGACTTTTCTGACCACTGGACACTCTCTTTCACTTCTGGTTTACCTGGCTTGGAGTCTTCTCCCAGCTGTGTCCTGGAAAAATCACCAAAACACAAGTTGTAAATGAATATTCCAATATTAAATAATAAAAGGTTGAGTATCTAAAAATGCATATCGTGATATATATCAATATTTTGTCTATAAAGTTGTATAGCGATATGTTATAAATACGTACATCACTTTTCCAAACATGTTCTATTATAATGTTATTTAAAATTAAAACAAATGTCACCTTTTGTAAATTAAAACCATTAACTTACACAAACAACATACATATAAAATTGACTGAATTTAAAAAAGTTTTCTGGATTGCTGTACCAGTTATTGAATCAAGAAAAAAATATCGCAATACACCGATATATCACTAAACACAAATAATAATTCAACATGTGATATCTCACTTTTTGGGGTGAAGACTCACCCTTTTTGAACGCAATCTCACGAACCTCACCGCGCGGTAACAATATCTTACCCCCCCCAAAAAATTGTTGTTAAAGGTGTAGTATGGCAATTAGTTTCCCTTTAATCATGAAAGTTGTATCAAAAAGCCAAAATGCCTGCAATGTCCAGAAAATACTCCAAGAAGAATCTTATCATTAGTAGAGACTAATGCTATCAATGAACACTTACTGCTGAAACTTGATTTGACACTTGATAATTGCTTTAATATAAAATGAACTAAAGCTAGTATTTTAAGTCCTTCTTATGGCCTTTATTAAGCAAATCATTGATATAAAAAAAAAATCTCACCCCAAATCACCCAATCTTACCTTATTAGTTCGCAAAATCTCCACTCATAGGCAGTCGGAATTTATCACATGTATGATAATAGCATTATATCATTCTGATCCTCACTTTCATAGGCGCTCCCCATGTAATTTGTAATGATGAAGGTCCTACCCTCTATACTATAAAATACTATTTTATAGTATAGAGGGGTAGGACCTTCATCATTACAAAATTACATGGAGACGCCTATGCTCCACTTTAT
>CAJDSM010029140.1:0-12742 GCA_903981925.1 Ostrea lurida
GGCTTAACAATGGCTATGAAACACATCATAATGTGTCATTTCAATTAGAAATAGGTCAAATTCCTTTTTAACTCGATCACAAGAACATGCACCATGGATCTTGAAATAAGCAAATAAGAACAAATACATAAGATATGAAAGTTCTATCTTAAATACTGCAGGAAACAAGAATTTCATCAATTAATAAAACTTCAGAAATATAGAACATATTGTCAGTTTTTTAATTTAAAATACCACCTGCAAACTTAATATGCATGCTGTGTCTGCATCTTCTGCTGCAATATGGCAAATTCACGGTGAAGAAATGGAGGCCAAGTTATATTTACTTTCTGATGATTATGTACCGGCTTCTCTTGACCTTTACTCTTTGGCTCCCGCTAGTGAACAAGACACTGGAACTAAAAACATCTGATATGGATTGCCTTCCAACACCAGTCCACGCTGTCACCGCCGACTTTGTCTGACAACAGACGTCAGCACCCAAGAGATTCAGATCTATCACTCATTTTGAGTTTAATAACGCCAGACAGTCTAATTCTACAAAATGAAATACAAATGGGACATTGAACTGTTTTAAGATAGACCATAACAAATAAAAAATAAACAAACAAACCAAGCCAATGAATAATTCAAACATACTAAAACACAAAATACATGTATTAGTCCAATAAATAATTCAAACATTCTGAGATATAAAAGGAGGCTAAAGCTACTTTGAAATATTATGTACATTATATGAACAAACAAATAACAAATTAAAAAAATGATAACTAGGCATAAACAAGAATATTAAATTATTTCAATATTGATTCAAACGAATATCAAAGAAAACACCTCTGTGCTTTCAAAAGATTAAATTTTAACACCCCCCCCCCCCAAGCTCAAAATGGCTACTAGCACAATAACACACTGGAAAAAAAACAAGCATATGCAGGACATAGGTTGAGTTTAAGTCGACCAATCAGATATTAGATGAAATGTTGAAAATATAATTTGGCGAAGTAAACAATGTGTTAAACGTAATCATGGTTCCAAAAAACATATATATATACAAAATTGAGTGTGAGGCAACGCGGACCTCCGACAAAAGCCGAAGCAAGAATCAGAGTGGCCATTGGAGGAGTAAGCATGCCTCTGCTGACCGGTATAACACCCGCCGTGTGCCCGTAGTCGAAACAAAGTAAACGGGGTTACTCGTCGTCAAATCTAGTACAACAATGACAGTCTAACAAAGGTATGAATCAATATGACTTAGTTGATAATTTGTAACCGCAATCTATGAACAAAAATTGGTGCATCAAGGCCTATTAAACACAAAGAAATCATAAACAACACAGATCTTGATAAAATGTCCTTTTATTTACAGGCAGTTCTTTACTCTCCCCTTCTCTACTTTATGCCTAATGTGAAAAGGGGTCCTCCTGTTTCTTTGAGCAACAGGTTTTACATCCAAGTCAATGTAAAGTTTGACT
Source organism: Ostrea lurida (assembly GCA_903981925.1). Taxonomy (NCBI): domain Eukaryota; kingdom Metazoa; phylum Mollusca; class Bivalvia; order Ostreida; family Ostreidae; genus Ostrea; species Ostrea lurida. The sequence goes on from CAJDSM010029140.1 coordinate 1,473, forward strand.
GCTTTTCCCTCTGGCAGTGTGTTTTGTATCACATTTCCATCCATTTTGTAACAAGCGGCCTTGAATTTCATCACCAGTTGCGTTGTGCTTCCTCTGATTTCAACACTGATGAGAATGGTCTCGAGTACGTCACACTGAGGCAGGAAACACAGTAAAAGAATTTCCAGGGGCACGGAGTCTGGAGAGGCCTCAAGTGACAAAAGGATGTATTCGTCTCCTGAAAATGAAACATGATCAGTGAAAAGGTTGCGTTTGCTGTTATATAAAACTGGCAAAGATGCATCTTGTCTGTTCAACACCTGCGTGAAAGACGCCCTTACCTTTTCAGCTGCAAGGTTAGATGAGTGGTTTAGAGCAAATACTCTTAGGAAGAGAACTTTTGGTGGATTCTTGGCTGATATATCTAAATCTGCTAAATGTGTCAACGTTTACACACCCTACTGTTTGCGGGTGACAGCCATCACGGCAATGAGCAAGGCTGGGTTCGAGGCTCGTCAAATTATTTTCATGGCCAGACACCGATGCGACTATAACTTTCAGGACAATTAGCACATCTACAATGACAATGAAGCATTATACAAAGTTTCAAATCTATCTGATAAGCCATATAGGATAAGTGTTCACAAGCTATTGTACATCCACACCCCTCATAGATCCACCATAACTTTAAGGAAAATTATTGAATTCTTCTGTCCCGACAATATGTATATTTACAAATGACAATAAAGCAAATACACAGAGTTTCTAGTCTAGCCTATAAGCCAGGTAGGGGGGAAGGCGTTCACAAGATTTTCTGACAGACTGACAGACGGACAGAAAGTACAAAAACAATGTGTCTCCCCTTGGAAGTAGATGTAGATTTGCAGTCAAAAATACATAGTAAATATTACAGTGATTGAAAATCGAATTGAAAATACACAAATGATAATTAGACAAGTGCAATTTACCTTTGATGAGCAGGTTTGGATATTTATATAAGGAATGCTTTTAAAATCTTCGGAAGTGTTTGACATGTTCACAAAATATGCATTTTGATTGATGCGTTGAACTGCTAGTATAATAAGACGAGAATTACCGTAAAGATACAGAAATTACTGTATCATTCACAGTATACGTTTGACTGCAATCAAATTGAGTGTTACATGTAAAATTAAATTATATATAAATATATTTTGTTGGGTATTTTTTCTGTCTTTTAACATATTTACTAGTATATAAAGTGTCGTATTTTTTTCATTGGATTTTAACTGTTTCGAAGCACTGTTCAGAGTCTTATTACTTTCTTATATATGTACACTCTAACATATTTTTAAGCATTTTTACTTGTATCAGTTTTGCATTCAGAGTTATTATTATCAAAACAAGGATTTTCCCAATCTCAGGACGGACTATAACTACATTCGTGCATTCTTAAATGTCATGGTGCATATTGCCATATTTATATTGCTATTCTTCTTCCCGTTTTAGTTCACCTTTTATTTTTCTCTTAATTGACATTAATAGGAAAAACAGTAAACTTCTGCAAGTTATTCGTCATAAATATTTTTGAAACTTGGCAAAATTAACTTATTTCTAGGAGCCAATTGTGATTCAGATGATTAATGTCTTATCTAAGCATCCCGTAAATTTCCTCCAAGCAAACATACGCCAAACAGGCACCCAATTCACTATAACCAAGTCAATATGATAGCGTCCTTCAAGGTTCCAGTCAATTTAGAGTCGCATTTTTTCTCGAAGAAAAATATCAATACCAGTGCAAAAACAAGACTGCTGACATTTTGTGTAAGAAAGTGGGAAAAGTGTAATGAAAATTTCACAGGAGTTGAAGGGTAATTTGATAGTTTCTTGAAATTATTGTCTGAAAATCGAAGACTCCCAAATGTAAGTGATATTCTATCAAATGCATGCGCAAGTGGTATTCAATCAATTTTAATTAAAAGACTCATTCTGAAAATGAGCACGTTATCGATGTCGTCACTAAAACAAAAGGTCCATGACCATCTGCGCTTACTTGAGTGACTTTAATGTTACAGACAGATGTATTTTGAAATATTTGCACGTCCAATTGATGGTAAGACTTTTAAAATTGTTATTTGTAAGAAAACCTTGGATTTTATTCATCCGTACATACTTTTGGTTGCAAATAGCTCAGTGTTTCTCGAGAAATGCAAAATAATATTTCCAAGTCAATATTATGTTTCTTGAATTCGAAATTAAATTCCAATTGAAAACAAAATTAATCTATTTATTTTTGTGCATTGTGGTGCAAATTTCCGCCAAAGTTCGTTCTACAGAGACGCAAAGGACTATGGGTAGAATGTCTTGTAATATTGTTCGCATTTTGAAACACACATAAAATGATTACAATATACCCCGGTAATACATGTACATGATTAATCCTGGAAATCCCACCCCTTGGCCATGGGCCCCCCTCAGGCATCAATTTTGAAAATAGCACTATATGATAAAACCCAGGAGCATGCAAATAATTTCCTTCTTAGGACCGTAACCAAATCACGCAATTTTTGTACTTTTACATGTAAGTAGCCCGAAAAACGACTGTACTACTAGTACATGTATGTCTTTACCGAAAAAACAAAAACCACATGAACTTCCAGAAGATTTGTCCCCAAGTTTTTCATCAGATGGAATAGTTATGTACCAAGCAAACCCATCCTGTAATGCATACTAAAAACCTCCAAGAGACTCTGAGAATTTCACCTTTACCAGTTTCCAGTAGAGCATTGTTGAGACCCGCTAGATACATGTACTTAAAGATGACCCCTGTCGCCCTAAATTTTTCATGAGTTAACTTGTGCTCCCAATTTTATTTTGCCCTTGTTACACATTTATACTTCTCCAATGCAATACAANTCAAGCGAACCCATCCTGTAATGCATACTAAAAACCCCCAAGAGACTCTAGGAATTTCACCTTTACCGGTTTCCAGCAGAGCATTGTCGAGACCCGCTAGATGACCTCTGTCGCCCTATTAAAATTTTTCATGAGTTGTGCTCCCAATTTTATTTTGCCTTTGATACACATTTATACTTCTCCAATGCAATACAAGTTATGTATCGAACACCGGATTCTTCTTTTACCTTCTTCGATTTAACGAAGCAGGACTCCGGTATCGTAAACTGCCTTAGCCACTCGCCACAAAGTGGTTGGGGCATATAGTTTTACNTCGTAAACTGCCTTAGCCACACGCCACAAAGTGGTTGGGGTATATAGATTTACCCTTGTCTGTCCTTCCGCAACGAGCAGTTTTCCAGACGTTTTATCTAAAATCCTTGAGAAATTAAACTAATATGGTGTATATTAGTGTGTTACAGGTTTGTTCCGGTTCAATGCTTTTTGATGAAGTTGTGCCCCTTTAACTTTGAAAATGTACTGTTATGACCAATTTTCCGCACCTTTTTTTCTAAACGCGTTGATATATTGTACTGATTTTTTGTATGATGGTGTATAATAATGAGTTACAGATCGAGTTTGAGAGTTTCGTCTTGGTTTATTGATGGAGTTGTGCCCCTCTAACTTTGAAAAACTGGTTCCTTTATCTTTGAAAAAATGACCTTGTATGCAGATTGCCTATTTCAGTATTCTTGATGTGTCACTAAATTGAACTGATTTATTATATAGAAATTGAGTTGACCCTTGGATTTGAAAATTACTACTTCCAATTTTAACCCTAAGGATTTCCTTCAATGGACTTAACTGTAGGTGGGGACATTCGTGTCGCATCAACCCTTCTAGTTTTTTAAAAAGTAAAACAACAAATTTTACTTGGCACTTTTCTGTTTCTTTTTGCACAAAGTGCATATAAGAATAAAAAATACAGAAATAATTGTCAGAAAGAGTCCGCCAAGAGTGATGTATTCCTTCAGCTTCTTGTCGTCATTGGCCTCCGTAACGATTACTTTAATGGTTGCCAGGTGAACAGTAGAGCTCCAGCAATTGTAAGGCGCAGTGTCAGTCATGCGCAGGCGCCGGATGTGGAGTCTGTTAATGGTATCGATATACACCCGTCCTCTAGTCTGTCGTCTAACAGTCCGAGGATTTATAACGATAGAACCATTTTGCCATCGGATCAAAGCCTTGTATTTTTTGCTTTTCGGACATTTCATGATAAGATGTTTGTTGATGGGTTCAAACAGTACACGACGAACGACCATAGGTGGAAGTGTGGGTTTGTCTCTGAAATAGAAAGAAATCCATTGCTATTCTAATGGAAAAACCCTCATCTCTACAGACAAATACTCGTTATCAAGTTTGCACAACAATATTCTTGGTTTTCTAAATCAATTTACCTCAAAATCCGTAGGAATAGTATTTCATCAATTTAACATAGTTCAAAAGATATTTGAATTCCAGCATGATAGCCACATTTGCATACAGATGGACAGATATAGTGAAGGAAATTCGTGGGCAGAAGATACAACCCCCACCCCCACCAAATCAATAGTGGTTATAACAAATAAGTTCATGTTTTTCGACTCAAGGATGGATCCAAGATAAGCAGTTCACGAAGGTGCGATCTCCTAGCATATTCAAGGACAATGGAAATGTATTTCCAAGCCATGGTCAATACGGTAGCCTTATAACAAATCTAAAATGGAGGGTACTTTCAGCTACCATACATCTGGTCGAGTCTAAATTAATTGTTGCTATTCTTTGCTTCGCTATTTTACTTTGATATTGTGATTTCCGTTCCAATTTCTAACTGTTAAGTTTAAATATTTTTGTAACTTATTGTCAAGGAACAATGCTAAATTACAACACAATTTTGTTATACGTTTACTAGTAGATATTAATTAATACTATTCTAAAATTGTAAAGAAAATATCACTTTTAAGGTATTATTAAAGCTATCAGAAGGGGAGGGGTGAACTCACTGAATCCCCAACAACAACAACCCCCCCCCCTGGATCCGCACATAATAACAAGGAATTCAGGAAAGTGGCATATTGACTGGATGAGTTGTCATACTGTATTTAAACCCATTCAATAAATAAACTAGAACCGTCCATTCGGGACTAATACCCCCCCCCCCCTCCTTCCGCGGAGCACACAATAATGAACAAAACAGACTTTCTCCGCGATGAAACCAGAATTTCGGGTGATGCTCAACATAAACAATGTACCAATAAATTGGATTATCTGAGAATGTAATTGTTCATTATCATTTCCTCTTCTGAACCCCCACCTTCAAATAGAAAATGAATACACAGGAAATGGAAATATTCCTAATTATTCAGACATTCTCTAAAAATCAAAATGATTTTACTTTTAAATAATGTATGTTGATTTTTTTTAAGAGACCCCCTCCCTACCTTTCATCTCTATTACTTTTTTGAAATGTTCTAATCTAAAATTAGAAATGCACAAGTTCAGTTTAAGAAATGCATAAGTTCAGTCAAAGAACAATGTATTTATAATGTTTAAATACAATCTCTTCCTGAATTTTTAAGATATACTTTTATGTAGTTTGAAAAAGTCCATCATGAGTGGGGGAAAAAATCCTGTAAATTGAAGATTAAAATTAGAAATGCACAAGTTCAGTTTAAGAAATGCATAAGTTCAGTCAAAGAACAATGTATTTATAATGTTTAAATACAGTCTCTTTAGGAATTTTTTAGATATACTTTTATGTATAGTTTGAAAAAGTCCATGAGTGGAAAAAATCCTGTAAATTGAAGAATTGTCAATATGAAAATACCAGGTACATATCTTCATGGTTAGTAATATGTGTAACTCCGTGCTCTAATTTCTTAGAACATGCATGGACAAATCATATCTACAGACAAACAGACGGGCATGCTGATTCCAATATTAACCCAACCCCCCACTACGTTGGCCTTGATGGGTGGGTTGTAATTACAATATGACAAACGTATTATACTGTGTTTTCGAATATGCTTTTACACTTCACGATTGAATTAATATCCTCTACTCTATGCCTTCCTTTTACCTCAAAGAAAACCCGAATCGATTCTTCTTCTCCTCTTAATATTGGAGTTAATCAAATAGTGCAGCATCTGCAATAATTCAACTAGCTTGCAGGATTATTTTTCAAAAGGTTTCTTCAAATAACCTTTCGCTGATAAGGCCTATATATGATTAGGGCTATATTTGCTCATCGAAATGGTCGTCCCTATACCATTGTTTCAAAATTAATTTTGTGAAAGAATTTAGATGCAACTCTGTTGTTATTCTCCATTTGATCAAATTTACGTAAAAGTGAAATTTTGACATCTTGTCGCCACTCTTTCATTCGATCTGAATTGCTTAAGTTATTCTTATAACATAATGATAAAAGGCAGTGATAATAGTTCGAGAGCACAGTCAAATGTCGCCTTCTGTAGCATTGAGGTACGTTTGAGAACTTTATATTCCCAAACGTATAAATTATAATTATGTCTAGTCCACAAAATCTGAAAACATGTCGAAAATTATTGAAAGGGTATCCATTTCCTGTAGTATGTGTGTGAATTTCAGAGAGAGAGAGAGAGAGAGAGAGAGAGAGAGAGAGAGAGAGAGAGAGAGAGAGAGAAGAGAGAGAGAGAGAGAGAGAGAGAGAGAGAGAGAGAGAGAGAGAGAGAGAGGAGAGCAGTTTTCACTGCTTTTCAGGGAAGTAACTCTTACATGTACAACTCTCTGTCGTAATCGCAACTTTTGGAGCCTTTCCAACAAGCGGAAAATCATTCTTGAATGTATCGCGATAATCTCCATCTTTTACTGAATTATTAAAATGCAGCTATTTACAATAAATACGACTTTTACCAGAAACGATAAATAGTTTGAAACATATAATAATTACTGATTAGTGGCTTAAAATTATACATACAGTGGATGGAAGCTTATACAATGCATCCATTTTACATCTTTGATACATGCATAAATTCTATTTATTTTTTATCCTTGGGTTTGCCTGAAAGATCTGAGAAGTTGTGATTATAAGTATTACTATTCCACACTGTGCGATAAGAGCAGAGCGAGTCCTTCACCAGTGAATTGCTAAATTATTGCATTTTCTGTAGATACGGGCAAAACGCAAATGCGATATACTTGATGCGTTTTATGTTATATGATTACCCATTTCAAATCGTTAAATACGTTCTAATGCAGCGTAAACATTTAGGTGTCTAAACTTGACAAATTTAGGGGGAAGGGACGTGAGTGTCCCATNATTGTATTTTATGCGTTTTATATTATATAATTACCCATTTCAAATCGTTTTACGTTCTAATTCAGCTTAAACATTTAGGTGTCTAAACTTGACCAATTTAGGGGGAAGGGACGTGAGTGTCCCATTCAATCCGCGTTTGAGACTTACTTGAAATGAGACAATGTTTTTGAAAATCTGCCAGATGGTTGTTGCACCAGAAATTAGAAAAAAAGTACCCGTTGAATATCTCATGAAAATTGGACGGCATTACTTTCATTCCGGGTAATTTCAAATAAATATGCATTTGGTGATAACATGTTTCAAGAAATAATTACTTTAGAGAGTAGAATCCAGCCCCCACCGTCTCCACAATTTTTCCGGATTTGTCTGTAATGACAACAAAACCTGGTGTTGTAGGACACTCTTTATAACATTCCGCCAAACACACTTCGCTCCGCCTCATTTTGATACGGTTAACTGATGCCAGTTCTTTAGACAATACAGTTGAACGACATGGGACGCCATCGGGGTAAAGGTCAATGACGGGTAGGTCAAAGGGTAAAACCGGAAGTTCTTTATCTATTTTGTTGACCATGCATAAGCCCACCCTTCGTTTGACACTTTTTTTGTTACAGTCCTGGCAATCCGTCCAATCAGACCAAGCTGTGAAGGTCTTAATGTTGAATTCCCTTAGCAGATAATCTCCTAGAAACTTGTCTTTTTGCTGCTCAACATCCTCATATTTGGTTGTTTTGAGTCTTTCCCTGAATAACACATCCAGTTGATATATTTCTTCATATTCCCTGTAGTAAGTATTTATGCAAAAGTATTGACCTGCGTCAAGTACATCTACTGGGTCAAAGATGAGATCGCGTGTACCACTGTCTATTTTCACACGGCCCCTTTTGTGATTAACAAATACAAACTCGGAGTCTTGGCGTCGAAGCTGTTGCCAGTCTATGATCTCTAACTTGGCAAAATCTTGATCAGGTCGCGGACAAAGGTTGCAGCTAAGTCTGACTTTTTGTCCCTCTAACGCTAGCAAACCCCGAATGATATTCTTGCTAGATTTTCTCTCTTCCTCTCGCTTCTTTAAACATTTCTCATATTCTTTGAATTCCTCATCAACAGACTCTTTGTGTGATTTCCGGTTAAAGTTAAGAAAAGACTTTCTCTTCACTCTTGAATGTCCTGGAACATCGTTCATTCCATTTACTTTTCTCAGAAGCTCTTCCAATCCTGATTCTAAAAAATCGTTCTGTATAAGAGGGTGAGTGTTCGTAAATAAACACAGAATTATTAAAACATAAGAGTTCTGCTTCATCACTGCTCATCAAAATGACGTCATATTATTTGTTACGTCATCGTTCTTTGACTCGTTTCATTACGTCTAGAAATCCGATATGCTACGGGAAAGCTTATTGGTTAACAATATGTTTCTAGTGACATATCAAATTTTTTCATCTGTAATATTTTGTGTATCTTTTACTTTTTTTTTTTTTTTTGAAAACGATACAATATTGATACGTTTATCAAGTAGGCCCTATTTTATGGTCTTTGAGATTAGCATATTGATCTATATAGATGTTGTGTGAACCGTCCAACGTTAGATATATAGGCTAAACATGTATCATACTACCATGCATAGAAGTTTTGCACTATATTTTTACATACAGTGCAGTATATATTATACCACTTGAATTTCTTGTACTTACTAAGTCTCGATACTAAGTACTTTGTTAGCAATTCTATGCACGTAGCACATGTTCTGTATTGCTCTCGTATTACAAAGATATCTTTTAATCCATGCATAACATCGTACGACAACTTTGTTTGACAGTACGTACGACACTCTGTTTATTTTGTACGACGTCGTACTTTAATCGTGATTAAAGGTACTTCACCGTACAGCGTTTTCATTGGTCTAGTACTATCATGTGACCCTATTCTGAACCTCACGTGCGATTTCGCTACATGTAGATAATCTGCAGAGAACTGATTGCCTGCATTTCGACCTGTGCCATACTCTAAGAGCCCGCGAAGTGAGAAACTTTTTGACAATTATCTCCCAACAAATTGGACACTAGATTAACTTTTATTTGTCAATACAAATATTCCAAACCGCCAAGTCAAACAACACCCCCTCTAAATCCCGTATGGTAGACACCACCAGGTGGAATATGATTATGCCTGTGATATAGATTGAATAAGTGCCATATAATTATTGTAGAGACCCAGATTAATGAAATACCCTAACAATATTGTTGATGAAAATTGTTTTAAACAAATAGCACAAAGGTGGATTGACGTGGAATATACAGGCTACCGTGACAGAATGCAGAAATAAGTATTGTAGCCTCCCAAAGTTTTAGCCGGCCATTCCCGGGTAGCTTACAGCATTGACAAAGCAGATGCACCTTTGTGCTATTTGTTTAAAACAATTTTCATCAACAATATTGTTAGGGTATTTCATCCCTTTATCATGCCATTTTTAGATACTTTTTTTAATTGAATGTAAAGAATGCATAATTCCATTATATCAGAAAATTTACTAAATGTAACATTCAATACTGACAATATCGAATTTTATTTGTTCTGAACAAACTTTTAGCAATTTTTTGTTGCAAGACTGATCTTGTCAGTCTTTTTTCGGAAATAAATTTATTGATATGAATTGAAAGGTGACCATCATACCTGCGATTTCGATGTAACCAGAATAAAATATTCATAAGGCAATGTGAAGACTACTTTCAAAGACTATCAAATTTTATGAATTCGACTCGTTTTGCAAATCAGTAATGTCATTTTCTCCTTTAATTTTGTTGGTGTTTTAATGGTCACAACGTACACTTCATGCCAGAATAATGGAGGGGGGGGGGGGCAATTTCCCCGTCCTCTTTTTTTCTCCTTCTCGTCCTTTTTCTCTCTCTCTCTCCTTTCCTCTTACTTCTCTTCTTTCACCTTCTCTATTTTACCTTGTTCACTTTTGCAGTCTATAGCCACCAAAATACACAGATACTCTCGACAATAATCGACTACTTACAAAAATGACATTAATCGTGTAAGGTATACGTATGTTCAAGAAATGATAGATAAGAGTTGGGTTTCAATCATCACTGTATATATAGATCATTTGTACATAAGAGTCTGGCACGAAAGAGCTAACCCGATACATTTGACATGATCAATAATCTGCAAATATTTGAATGAAAAGAACATTTCATTAAAGCATGATCCATCCTTCTAACAACCAACTGTATTCTGTAATTCTAGATTGCCTATCGATTATGACAGCTATATAGTATTGTCTACTTGGGTAAATATGGCGAAATGGATTAATTTTCACTTCAAACAAGAAAGGATATCCGTAACATTCGATTTAAAATATACGTGAAATTTGATAGTTTGTAGTTTTACACCAATATTTTTAGATACACTGCTTTATGGCTATGGGAATTATCTTTTAAAAAATCGTGGAGTTTAAAAAGCGAGCATGTATATAAGAATATTTGCTGTTTTTGCTTAACCAATTAATGATAGCCAGTTCTCCATGAATGTGAGCAATATGCGTATGGATATCGGTATAAATATAGCACAACTATTTTATCGGGTGGGAATTTCGTCAGAAATGAAAGTAAAATGTAAACATAAAAATATATTCTATTTTTGAAAATACATGAGGGTATGGACTGCAACGCTACACGCCAGCGTATTTTTCATGAAGCGAAACTAACGCGCTCCATGACGCATGCTGGCGTAAAACGTCCCAATATCATGTCCTCTTGTTATTTCAATATTAAATATGTTTAAACATGTTAATATCTTGATTTATTATTATAAGAAAGACGACTTATGATTTTAGTTGCGTCTCCTCAATAAGATTGTCAACGTTCGTCTTTTCGTTGAGCGTGGAAATCTGTTGTCAATCTCACAAGTCCCAAAAAGAATTTATAAGAACTTGGCAAACACGGACCCCTGGATACACCAGGGGTAGGATCATGTGGTTAGGAAAAGTAAGCATTTCCTGTCGACCGGTCGCATCCACTGTGAGTCCATGCGTTGTCTTGATCAGGTAAAGCCCCAGTCCCACTGTCACGTTTCG
>CAJDSM010029144.1:0-24962 GCA_903981925.1 Ostrea lurida
TCGATTCCTTTATTGTCAAATTTGAGACGTATTAATCGCCGAGGTTTTTGGAGTTTACTCTCATCATTAATACGTGGTGGAACAAAGAGTCTGTGATAGGCAACATCCCCAATTATATAGTCAAGTCTGTATTCCAGTGTAGAGGAATCATACAAAAAGGCGAAGTTAACATTGTGTCAACTTTGAACTTACGACATCGATTAATGTTTGCCTTTATACCGTATAACATAGATAAAAATTAACTTTATTCCTTATATGTATAAATATTGCTACCTTCCGGTTTTTATTTATATCTTCAACTGATTTGATACTCGAGAGCGTATTTTACGTATGATACATTTTTCAATCAATGCAAGCTACGGACAAATAAGTTGATGTGACAAAGTTTTCAACTGTCTGGAATAAAGTCAGCTTTTCGCAAATTTTGTGATTGTTCGTGGGAAAAACATCTGTGAAACTACATTTTACAAATAATTCATGAATTTGAAAATGACATTAACTTCTTTCTATCTCAATATTTCACCAAACGTGTAGCAATTTAGCTTACTGGCAACAATGACAGAGTTTTAGAGAATATTATAGATATATAGATATATTTAAAAACTGAATTCGTAATGTCAATTGGGTTTAATGGGATCTAGATCTTAATCAAATATATCGTTCAATTATGTTTCTGATGTAATAGTCGGGTGAAATTATTTAAAGGGTTTGGAAGTAGCAGGTTCAGATCAGAAGAATCTGGTAAAACTAGCTGATAACCAGTAGCCTCATTTGAGATGTTCGCTCTCGTGTTCCTGCTGTTTTTGGTTTCCCAAAAGCAACTTGACGCCAAAGTAAGTACCTAAGCTATTTAATTGTAAATGCATACGTAGAAGTACAATTCAATTCAATAAAGAGGTGCCCCTGAGATTTGTGGTATTGTCAATTTAAATTGCGGAAGCTAAAGCCCCAGTCCCACTGTCACGTTTCGGCGTCTAGGTTTCACTACGTTTGAAAACGCCACGTTTCGTGACAAATTTGCCGCCGTTTTAAATTGTTGGTACGTTTTTTAGGTTTTACTAGGTTTTCCTACGTTTGCTTACGTTTCTTACGTAGCGCTAGGGATTATCCGGTTTTCTATGAGCTATCATGTGTTGTCTTTTTACAAGGTTTTGAATACGTTTATCACGTATTTGTACGTTTCGTCACGTATAGACCACGTTTATCCCGACTCGTTTACTCCCGTTATAGCTAGGTTTTAGTAGGTTTGAGCCAAGGTCTACTACGTTTTCCCACGATTAATTACGTTATCCTACGTATTTGCGTTTAAACCGGGGTGGTTTTCTTTAGCATCAGCTACGTTTTATTACGCATTTCTACGTATTGTGTACGTTTCTGTACGTTTTTCTACGTTTCTTCTACGTTTCATGTTGTCCCACGTTTGTATTGTGCTGACCAATATATACGGGTCGATGAAGGATTGATCTACGTATAGTCACGTATATAGCCGTTTCATTTACGCATCGATACGTTTTCCTACGTAATATAGCGGTGCTGCTACGTTTTTAAAACTTAGTAAAACGGGATGCCCGAAACGTGATAGTGGGACTGGGGCTTTACTGTAGAGCGGATTAATATCGAGATAGGAACAAATCCCAATTTTTCACTAGGTCACAAATGGAGTTCGGTTGAATGTGCGAATAAACAATTTTATATTCATTATAGGATCAAACATTCTTTTTGAAGAATTTATCGACGTTTAAACTCTGGGCATTTTATTCACAAACTGAATATGTTAAGTTTGTGAGTAAAATGTCCAGAGTTTACACATCGATAATTCTACAAAAAGAATGTTTAATTCTTATAATTCCAATTCGTTCACTGTATGAACAATTGAAAAAAAAAAGATTAGTTCCGTGCGTTACGTTGTATGCTTTCATGCGCGTGTTGTTACGTCACGTTTTCGGATTTATTGATGTGTAAATTCTCGTTTCAATTTGATTTTATCCTATTAAAACAATTGTAATAAAAGACATTGGAATTATTTGTTGTTACTATGAAAAATTGATTTACTGTATTGAATGTTAATTTGAGAAAATTTTATTACAGTGAATATAGCAAAATTATTTCCGCGAGATAATTTTTCACAGTATTTTTGATTTCTACATTGAAGGAAAATTCGATTATCAAAAAGAAAAATCGGGGTTATAACGCTTGTTATTTAGCTACACTTTTAAAATTGACCTTTATGCACTTAAATTTTCTTAGGATTTATTTGTATAAACTTGACTTATCTTTTGGTGTCAACACAATACATGTTTATGCAACATAAATCAACCATTACGCATCATGAATACATAATCATATCTTCTAACAATATAGGTATAAAAAGGGCTTAATACTAGTAAGAGAAAAAAATATTGACCTTTTTTCCACTTGATATTGCTGTAAAAATATTCATGATATTGAACTTTAGAAAAATATGTCGTAGGTTTAATATCAATTTATATATCACGTAATTTGTAAAGTTTACATGGAACTAAACAAGTGCGGTTTGCCACAAGTTTTTGAAATTATTGGCTGAAAACACTGAATTCTTATGCACAAGAACATGCGTATGAGGACTTTTTAAAGCGAGGCTGGCAGAGGGAGGCTAAAACTAACTAAAAGTTTGATGTTCCAGGGTTTAACGATTCTCGTTTAAAGTCATCATTTCGGCAAATTACGTTCGCTAATACTCAGCGAACGTTCAGGAAACCCGAAGGAAGTTGAACAAAGCTGTATAGAAAAGTACCGTAAAATGCACCCAGGGGGGCCAGAACTTCACAATTGAAAAAAATGAACCGTCATGACAAATGACTAGATCGTTTGCTATAGTGTTTTGTGGGGAAAATAAAATAAATTATGTACGCATTTTTAAATGCATAAGCATAAGGGTGTGCGGTCAAACATTTTGAAGAAATTATTTGGCATACATTCTATCAAACCATTGTTGCTTAAAAATGGTAGGATGGGTTGTACTGAGAATTAATTCTGAATAATCGGGATAAAAGAGGCAATTCAGTTTAAAGTTTCCATATATATATATATATATTAATATAATATATATTAGTTATATAATATTATAATATTATATAATATATATATATATATCAATATATATATATATATATTCTAACTATATCTTCCAACAACTAACAGATATTTTCTGGGTCTCCCTACAAAAAATGTGTAAAGTAGGATTGTTTTCAAAAAGTTGCACTTGGAATACAATTTTGATTTTAATAAATTTTTGCCCTTGTTCTATCACTTTTGGTGTATCATAAGACTCATGGCCTATAGTTTACACATGACTCAAAGCACGTGATGATGTATTTTTTTATGTGAGCATGCGATTGCCTTGCCTCGCATGTTGAACCATTGCTACAATAGATGTATCAGTTGTGTTTAACTTTTAATTTACCAACCAAACATGTGCACTTGTACAGGAAGTTGATTTATCGCACTTATATTAATGCAGGCTTCCTTAACGTCGCTGAGAATAACCTTGTTTGTGATTACGAAGTATCACTAAGTCATAATGTTGACTGATTTGTTTCTATACCCTTTGTTAGACTGTTATTTTCATACTAGATTTGACAACGGGTATCCTATTTACCTTGGTTTCGACTAAGGGCTCACGGCGGGTGTGACGTAGCAGAGGGATGCTTACCCTCATGGCACCCGATCCTGCCTTCGCTTTTGTCGAAAGTCCGTATGCCCTACAATTGATTTTGTATATATGTTTTCTTGGGACTATGATTACGTTTTGGGACTATGATTAACGTTTAACACATTGTTTACTTCGCCAATTTATATTCATGATAAACGGGATAATTCCAGCTTCTTCATAGTCAAAAAGCTGCATATGGTGTTAATGCTATTCACAAAAGCTCTCTCTGTGTATGATCAATTTAATGATGCAGGGGTTTCAACGTCATTTTTAAATTCACAAATTCTATGATCGTCATATCGATTTAGTTTGCAAATGCAGTCTGTCATAAGGTCAAATGCTGTTTGGCGTTCTTCTTACATTTCTTAGGCAGTTCAGAGTTATTACTCTGATTTCGACTAACGATTATGCCGTTTGCTTGGCCAACAAAGAGGGCTTACCGGGGAATTGACCGGTCGACACGGCATGTTTACTCCTCTTAGACAACTGATTTCATTTCTTGCAAACCCAGGGGTCCGTGTTTGTCTAACAAGCATATAAGATTGATTTCTGCTTGTTATGTTCACCTCCTTATGCAGTAGACATAAGCTACAGAATTTGCAATATTTTTCATTCACGTTTTTATCTATAATCACAGAGATGAAACATTGAAATATGAACCCCTGTTTTGTTTATATACATTTATTCATCGTTTCACTTCATGTGATTATTCAAAACACTTCTTAAAGTGCGCAAAGACTCGCACAGTATTTCATGCTAATTTTATGACAACCTATCCTAATATAGTCACTAAATCAAGACGATAGTTTTACAATCTGGTGTACGAATCAAAAGCATTCGAATGAATATCTGCCATTCGTTCAAAAAGAAAAATATGCAACGTTGGAGGACTACATTGATAGGACATTGCATGGGGCTTCTTGATTTGACTTCCATGTTCTATCAAGGAACAGTTGACAACAAATCCAATCAATCAGTCAAACCTCATCATTGTAGGTATGTCGTTCTCCGAAGTGCGTTCAGTCCAGTGAATACATACTGAGTAGGATGGACCTCACAGCTGATCCCTGTGAAGACTTCTACCAATACACCTGTGGGAACTGGGTTAACGCTACAGACATTCCAGAGGACAAAGAAAAGACCTCGTATAATAATTTAAAATTCATATATGACAGAAATATTGAAAAAATGAAAGCAGTAAGTATCTCTAATGGTGAACAGAAGCATTTGAAATATCAAGGGTATGTAACATGTATCCCCTCAATGAATAAAAATAAATGAATGTGTCCACGAAGTACATATAAAGTTTATCAGCACCCGTAGGATAAATGTGTTCATTATTTTACGTGTGCTTTTAGGTGTATTGTAAGAAGCTTCAGGCTATTTTTTTCATATGTATATTATAGACGGACATCATGAGATTTCTCGCACGGGCTTGAAGAGAAATTGGAACAAATTCGGATAGTGGCTGTGCGGAATTTGTTGTTGTAAATGGAAAACATCCGTGTTATCTCCATAAGTTTCCCAAGGAGCTCGCACAATACAGTTTTAATATTTGCTGTTCCAATGTCTTTCGAAAATCGTGTTTGCAATCGGACTAGAAAGTGACCATGTGGGGATCATACAATACATTCAGAACGTCTACGGGTATACGATGTTAAGATATTTTTAGAACGATGGGGGTGTTTGCTCTTCCTAGGTACGTCATCCCACGTCTGGTGTGTTCAGGGTCCGTATTTCCCCTGCTTTTTATAGCATTGTTCGCGTGAAAGTAACTACACTTTGTTTTTTGCCTCTTTTCTTTCACCTAAACAAAAGCATAGAGGACCCGTTATTCTTAAAGAAAATCTTGCATCGTCCGTTTTCCATCCATGAAAGGGTAGATACGGTCAAGTTAAACTCCGTATGAGTGTCGTAAGCAAGATCTAAAGTGTAAATGCAAAAACGCGTATTTACACAACTGTGGTTTGACGTATCCAGGCTTTTACATTAGGTGAAGCAGTGAATGGAATTATATTGCAAAAAGACACCATCTGTCCATTGGGCACAAGGGGCTTGTACATATAACATCAAATAATGATTGGTTGAAATGAATCAAGACAATGAATTTTAATTGATATTTTGAAGAATAAAACTAATTTTTCCTTCTAATAAAATGCATCTCCATTTTTGAAGATAAAATGTGATATCAGATACTGCATTAGACATCGGAATCACCTCAATGTAAGTGGCGGAACAAGATAGTGACTTCGTGGCCTTAAATAAAGCGATTTCTAACCATTACTGGACACCATCTGAACGCGATTGACAACAACTTGGCGTACCGTCACCGTCAGTGGTGAATCAGTACATATGATGCAGAAGTACTTCATCAAAAACATGATGAAAGCAAGCAGCGTCGAGTGGGGTCATGGTCGATTGAATTTAAACATATTCACAGTTAACGGATATAGCGCAGTGTTAATTTTAAGTTGATTATTTAATCAAATATGATGATACAATTTGTAGATTCTGGATGAAGGCGACACATATCTGAATGGAACACACTCCTTGGCCCTACAGAAAGTTCATAATTTTTATCAACTCTGTATAAACCAAAAAGATCAGAGCAAGGGAATACAGGAGGTGGTGCAGGTTTGTAATTCTATTATAGAATAAGTGATGTAGGCTTACAATGGTAAAGTATAAATGGTGCTGTAGGTTCGCAATGGTACAGAAGAGGAAGTGTTGCGGGTTTGTATTTCATAGTGAAGAACAAGTGGTGTAAATTACTTGTAATTATGGTGAAAAAAGGTGTTCCCAGCTTTTATCAAAAGAGATGGTATAGGTTTTCAAACGCTCGTCTCAGGAGAACCATCTCATGTTGTGGCGAGTGTGCCCTTCCGCCTTTCCATCTGTCCGTCTGTCTGTCCCGTATTGTATTAATGCTTAGAACCATCAAACTTTGTCGACTGATGCATCCTTGGTATAGAATGGTTGCACGTTTTAGGTACGTGACAATGAGCTTAAGTAGTTTGTTTCATTGTTTGTATTTGATTTTTTATTTATCAATTAAGAAATTGCTATGTCGAAATTCAAATATCAAATATTATTTATACGTCTTATCTTTTCAGTTTATTTTGGACATGTTCTCGTGGAATGTGACTTCATCGTTTGGTGTCACGTGGTCCGAGAAATCATGGGATTTCCAAACAGCTCTTACAGTTAATCATGCATATGAATTTTCAGCCTTCTTTAAAAGTTCCATTAATCATACCAGCAATACCATCAAGGTATTTCTTTTGATTTTTTTATAGCTTGCGTTATACTACACTTTTCAAGTGAACAATCCTTATTATATATGTATGAGGATTTCCAAACAAATGGAAAAATCCTGGTTAAAGTATTGTTAACGCAATTTTATAGAATTTAACATCATTAATAGTTGCTTACATCCAAAGTCAAGGTAATTTACCACACAACGGTTATGCATTCAACACGCATAGAATGGGTTATCTTGGGAACTACCGATAAGGAAATGACTAACCGGTTTTATAAAAGTCTATAATATTTTGACAACTTTTATTGTAATCACAAGTATCCTTAAGTAAATGTTAAAATTAAGCTTGATTTCCTAATCAATATTGTCTTCGTTGTCTTTGGTGATCAGTTTCCAACATTCCGGTGGAATTCCCATGTCACGAATCGTGTTTCTTTATTACCTGACCTGTGTAGCTTACGAGGTAGAAAATATTTGAAAGCTTCTATTTATTTCTACTTGAGAGGAAATATTGTGGCCTTCAACACGACATTTACGCATATGCTAGACGTTTTATTTATTAATTATATATATAGTCATTTTCATTCATATGACGATTCGATATATTTTATTGAATTAAAAAAAACACATAGTCTTCCACATACCATAGATCACCATTTTCGAGGTGGTTTCGAGAAAGTGATTTTGATGTTTCGAGAAGAGAATTAGGGCATTCAAAATAAACTGTAAAGTGGAACATACTTCAAAGTAAAAATAGGTCCATTATACATGCACATCGTACACATATCTTTACTAAAGACAAATGTTATCATTTTGGAATTTTTCATTAGTGGAAGAAAGCGATTTATTACCACCACTAATTCCACCACAAATATAGTCCCTCGTACTTAAATTTTTAATCTTCCGCTTTAAAGTTAAATGTTATGATGTTACTAATTGGTCCCGGGGACATGCATGTAAATATTGTTTGCAAGCATTTTAATCCACCCGACAAAGGACTTGCGTATCTCTTGGATTAAAAAAGTGATAATTTTTCACAGACTTTTCCTCTGCTTACATTGAAATGGAACAAAACATTTTCACTTCCATGGCTGAAAAAATGTTTAAACTTGTCTCGTTCCTGTCACAGATATGTGAATCCTAATCCTAAAATTATAAGTGAAATCATTTTCAACGGGACATGAAACAAGCAGATAAAATCCCACTAAAAGGAAGGGGTTTTCTTTTCATATTTATTGGCAGTTCACACCAAGTAAACCCGATTCCAAGTTATCACAAGGAAAAAGAGAAAGTTTCTTGAAACTCGGTGTCAAAGTCGGAGAACTCCTTGGTGGCAAAAGTGCATCTGTCGAAGAGGAAATGATCAAGATCTTTGACCTTCAAATCAAATTGACAACTGTAGGTACATTTATACTTACGAAACCAATAAAAATATCTCTCTAACTAGAGCAATTACCATCACTGAACTTTATTACAGCTGGCACAGTTTGACAGATTCTTAATTAAAAGTTGTATTACCTCCGTTCTAAACACCTTTTTTTTAATTGTGGAGATTTTGATTTTTTTTTTAAATCTAAAGCATGAGTGATTTCCCATTATTTGGAATATTTTTCAATATCCTAATAATGTAGTATTTTGAATGAAGGAATATTCTTTGTGTCATTGTAGATATCTGAAAACAACAACAGTCTCTCTAAAGTGGACAGCATGAACTTAGCATCCTTTCAGGCATTGATGGGGAGTACGGTATGTACTATGCTAATACTGCCGCCCTAACCTGTACTATGACTAACTTCAAACATCCAAAGTTAAGGTAATATACCACACAACGGTTATGCATTCAATGCGCATCAGAAGCCAGGAACCACATAGAATGGGCTATATTGGGAACTACCAAGAAGGAAATAACTAAGCAGTTTTATAAAAGTCTATAAAACAGCATAGCTAGAGTTCGTTTGATAAAAAAATATCCATGACAAAAACTTATCATTATTAAGGAAGTAACGTTGAACATATGATGAGGTAGAAAATACTAGTACTTGCTACTCAACGTTATGGTTTCTTTTTCATTTAACATGTTTCAATGAATCCACAAAATGAAACATCTTTCTCAGTGGAATCAGCCAATTCAACTGAAGGTTGACGTTTAATGACTTATCATAGCAGTGCTCTAAACATGATATAATCAACAAATTGCAATAAGTAATTGATTTGATTGTAACGGAGAGACAATAAATCCACCACTGACTCTTAAACTAACAATAATTCTTAGTTTTAAGATAGATAGATAGATAGATAGATAGATAGATAGATAGATAGATAGATAGATAGATAGATAGATAAATCAATCGAATTAATATAGAATATATTCAAACATGCATCATTTGCTCTCGTTTTCAGTGAGCGAATTCAAAATAGGAAAAAAATATTGTTCTTTAAACTCCTTTAATACATCCGTGTCTCGTCGAATTTGAAACTGAGCGAATCTATTTACAAGTGTTCAAGGGGTAAACTAACAGGACAAAACTAACTTTCTATACAGCAAATATATTCTCTCACAAAGCAGAGTCAGAGTGTTATGATTTCTTTGCATGATGGATTTACAGACTGATCTCGTTTATTAATATTTATAGATAGATGTCACCAATTACCTGGAAGACAGATTTGGTGATTTCAACTTCAGTGATTTTAAAATTTATGTAATGAATACGGAATACTTTGGGAAGCTGCAGTCTATTCTATCAAAAAGCCCCAAGAGGTAAACAATACTAGAATATATATATATATGAGTTATACAATAAGTTTGATTTGTCTCAACTAAAACTCAAACCTGAATTCATCATATCAACAGATTCTTTTTCTTACTATCAATCAAAAATCAGAATTTAAATTCGAAAGTAGCCAAACGTAACTGTTTTCTAAAAAATAACCTATTTTGTAGGACATTGGTTACTAGTACGTTTCAATATAAATGAAAAATTGCATCACATTTTCATTACATATTGTGATATGATGAAGACATTTGTTTACAGTACACTCGCAAACTACATTGTGTGGAATGCCATTTTGAAACACATCGACTACTTTCCACCAATATTTCTACAAGCCCTCGTCAAGATTTATCTAGGTGATAACCAAGAAAAGCTTTTGAAAAACCAAGGCCGTAAAGACTATTGCTTCGAACTGTTTCATCGTAAAGGAATCCTGTCCATTCCAATGTATGCACTATTTATAGAAAAATCACCTTTCAGAGAGGAAAGCAGAAATGAGGTATGGTGTTTGATTTAGCGAACTGTTTCTATGCAATGCTTTTATCACGTCAAAGGATGACACAACACATGATAATATCTGTCGAAGGAGGCCATTAACCTTTATATAAAGGTTAAAGTTGCTATGTACTATGTTACTAGCTTGAAATACGGATATGTATTTAATTGCAGTGGTAAAATTAGAAATTCATATCAAAATTAAGGATTATCTCCCTCAGGCATAGCTCTGATCCTTCGAAGTTTTTGGCCCCAATCTTTTGGCACTACATTGATCACTCTTTCATGTTTCGGATTTCCAACATTTCGGTTTGAGCATCACTGAAGAGACATGATTTGTCGAAATACGCATCTGGTGCATAAAAATATTGAAATGCACAAAAAATGCACAGTGGTCGGAAAGTTATAGTTAAAAAATAAAAAAGAAACACGAAAACATTTAGTAAAGCTTTAGCGCTTTCATTTAGTTACTAAGCAATATAATGTAAAGCTTCTGAATATTGGAAATGAAAGCGCTTAAAGCTTTACTAAATGTTTTCGTGTTTCTTTTTTATTTTTAACTCTAACACACACACACCAACACACACACACACACACACACAACACACACACCATTATATATATATATATATTAATATATATATATATATATATATATATTGAAATTGTAGTAAAAGTCCATGGTATAGGTAATACGTAGAGAAAAAATAAAATCTAATTCACACTTAGCGCTTCGCCTTGTCGGCTATTCAGAGTGTAACATGACATTACACTTTGAAGAGCCGACAAGGTGAAAGCCTAAGTGTGATAATGTAGATAATTATTCAGTCATCGTTGATTTATTTTTTCTCTCTATATATATTTATATATATAAAGCACAAACATACAATTACATGTATAAACCTATGTTTGTTTGTGCTTTATATTCAATTGCATCGAAAGATCCATTCTTCTTAAAAATATCTTAAAAACTCTTAACAGAGCGACTGTGTGAGACTGCCTCAGTGCATTAGAATCGCATTAGGAACATGACAAACTTTCTTTTTTAGAAAGTCGTAGTGGCCAAACGCGCTGTGTTTGCAGTCTTGCTAGTGGTGGGTGCCATAGGTCGCACGTTCGACCCCGAGTTGGAGTGAAAAATTTTCAGTACCTAGGTGTGATCATTTAGTGCTGGAGAGAAGAGAAGAGAGAGAGAGAGAGAGAGAGAGAGAGAGAGAGAGAGAGAGAGAGAGAGAGGAGAAGAGAGAGAGAGAGAGAGAGAGAGAGAGGAGAGCTATAATTGTGAACTACTATCAGAAGTGAATTTTAAAATAGATGTATTACAAGTGAAATTCTCCTTTCAAATAAATAATTTACGTCATATTTTCTTTACATGTATGATTTTACAATTAAGATTTGTTCATAATTTAGTCGGAATGATGCGATAACATGTAAATTTATGTGTTGATTGTTTTCCTGGTATATCCAGGGTCCGTGTTTGCCCAATTCTTAATTCGTTGTTCCGTTTAGAACTTGCGAGATTGATCATCGTTAGTTATCTTCATCTATCAATATTTTCTAACAAAAGTATTACACAGCAAATGTGAAATTAACTCCTGCATTGATGCATAATTATCTTGCTTTTGATCCTTACACGATACTCAGGTTCAACTTCCTTATATATAGATCTACATGATTGTCAGAGAGGTACAGAATGCTTTTCTACGTGAGGTGGCTATGTTACCTTGGCTAGACAGCGAAACGAAAAGATGGGTGACAGAGAAAGCTTCAATTCATTAAAACGAATATCGGATACGTAGATTGGGTGGATAACGCCAAGTTGCTGGACAAGCTCTATAAGGATGTAAGTACATGTGTATATACTGTATATACTGAAATGTTTGGATGTGAGTATGAATACTGAATGTTTTAGGCATGAGTTTGATAACTGGAAAGACTGGTTATTGGTTTGATTTTTAATACGTCATGGTAGAATTTTGAATACTAACACGTCTTGGTATGAGTTTGAATTACTAACACGTCAGGGTATGAGTTTGATTACTAATGCTTCGGTCACAACCTCTTCCCGATTAGTCTTAGGATGTACTCCCGGCATAACTTTTAGCCATTTTGGCCTGATCACCGGCCGGACACCAGACATGTCAGTCGCAGTGCAAAACATTATAGCGAGTTTCTACACGAGAGACAACATCTTTCGTTGAACGTAGGATACTTGGGCGATATTTGTGCGCTATCCGGTTGAATAGGCAGGTTATATAGCCCGGACATGATAGGATAATCGGTCGATTAGTACAAGATTTTCTGACAAAGTCCGGCCGTTATTCGCTCCCCTCGCCGGACCCCAAAAAATTTCTCTCTGGAAACAGATGCCATACGTTACCGGATGGATTTTGGACGGCTCCTCCGAACGGTGCAATTTATGTAAATGATGAGTGACAATTTTTTTTACCGGTGTTTTCCGATGTCGGAAAAATAGCTAAAACCAACGGTGTACTCCCGATTACCCCTATATCCGTATACGGGCCGATATTTGTGACCCAAGCATAACACGTCTTGGTGCTTGATTACCGATTCGTCTGAATGTAAGGTGGATACTGAATTGTTTTCGGTGCGGAGTGCCACAACACAAAATGTTCAAATGTGGGTAGGTGACCTAAATGGTTCAGTCTGAATATTATTAGCAATATCTTTTATTGTGGGGAGAGAGAGAGAGAGAAAGAGAGAGAGAAGAGAGAGAGAGAGAGAGAGAGAGAGAGAGAGAGAGAGAGAGGGAGAGGAGAGAGAGAGAGATATCTCATGATAACAGGGTGATATAAATAGCATATATAATGACAGAAATATGAAGTATACATTCAGATATCTTATAATGAATACTGAATTCAGGGGATGCTTACTCCTCCTAGGTACCTGATGCCTGTTAAATTGCAGGTGAATTTCAGTCCTGCCAGGGGTTAGAACCTGGGTAGTTGTCTTCGAGGTCGAAGAACACTTTAACGAGGAGGAATGTAGTAGTTACGGCTATATGGACCGTGGATATGGCCTGGATAGCTCAGTGGTTAGAGCACCTGACTATTAATGCATGGGTCCAGGGTTCGATTCTCGGTCCAGCCATTTATTTTCTCATTCTCTCCTTCTCTGTACATTTGTATATATGTTTTTGAGGGATTTATGATTACCGTTTAACACATTGTTCACTTAGCCAATTCATATCAAGTATAATCTTGAAATCTTATGGAAATTATATAACTAGACGGATTTACACCTAAGGATAGTCCATGAAAGCACTGGTGCTTTTTTTAATGGGGTCCTTGGCATATTGGGGTATATTGCTTATTTCCAATGGGGTCCTTGTATTTCATCGTCGGAACCCACGGGTTTTCTCTCCGTTATACTGCAATGTAGTATAACGGAGAGAAAACCTGTGGTTCCGACGTTGCTTGTATTTGAGGTAAATGAGAGATTTCCATTTGAGCGTTGTTGCAAAAATGTTGTGAATGAGAGTATACTTGCTAAAATGTATTATGCATAAAAACAAAAGCTAGACACACTGAATAGGAAACATACCAATGAATTAATGGAAAAGGATAGATTATAATTACAAAGATTTCCAGCAAAATACATGTATATGATTGGAAATATAATCTATCCATCAGCAAAGAAAACATAGGCAAAGAACAAAGTACAGGTACAGGTGGGTAAAGGATGGAAATTGAATAAAAATCAGAAATCAAAAATATTGTATTGTATTGTATATGATGTTCAATGAAGTTAGCGTCCTATTCAGAGAGGCAAAAAAGTTTATAGATTTTCTACTCTTTACAGATAGAGATCGTACCCGGACAATTTCTGCAGACTTCTTTGAAAGTTAGAATGGTTGAGGAGGGACAGTTGCCTGGCATGGTAGAGGACTGGAGACTGGCAGCACTTGCCACGTATGTGAACATTTCTGATTTTTTTAATTAGTTTTAAAAACAGTCTTCTAGGGCATGGTTTTTCTATTCTTAATTATATCTGTCTTTTAGCATATTTTCTTCTTGTCTAGCATATTTTAGAAAGTTTGTGTCGGGGGTTTTCTTGACGGCAACTAAAATGCTATTGCTACTCGCTGCTCCGTAACGTCATTGCGACGTCAACTTTCTGTGCATTTTTAATTAGTTTTAAAAACAGTCTTTCTAGGCATGGATTTCTCATCTTATTATTTTACTGTCTTTTAGCATATTTTCTTCTTTGTCTAGCATATTTTAAAAGTTTGTGTCGGGGGTTTTCTTGAACAACAACTAAAATGCTATTGCTACTGGCTGTTCCGTAACGATCATGCGACGTCAACTTTCTGTGCATTTTTTTACGAGGACTACCTTTACATCTATAAGCGATTTCCGTTCAACGAAGGAATATATTGCGTCAAAATTTAATTCCTGAAATGAGGTAACAATTTTGATTTAAAGATCTAAGTGTTTTTTTTTTTGGTTTTTTTTTTTTTGTTTTTCGTTTTAGTGCACTTAGTCAGAGATATGACTTTAAACATTATATAGTGTATTGTTTGTATAGTACCAAACTCCGAAGTGCTCCGTGACCCCATGTTCATAGTTTTAAATCTGAAGCAACTTTTGATATATCGAAATATATTGGAAGTTTTTAATTAAAATTAGTTGGATTTATGCTTATAACATATCTACCAAATTTGGTTACGATGACGTTAGATAAAATAGTTATGACAAAAGTCTACGTATTTTTGAACGGCCCTCGTACGCTCACCTCTCACCACGTGACCCAAGTTTGATCCTCATGGTCGCAGTAGTTGTATGGTATCATGGTCGCCCATTCGGACACGTGGGTTTCATCCGGGTACTCCGAGTTCCTCCCACATCAATGACTATTTCAATTTCTAACTTTGAGCCGACGAGAGGCATTAATAAAGTTGTAGAACCTGTTTGTTAATCGTCGTAAAAAATGTAAAAATTTGTACTTCTTTTAAAATTTGAACTTCTTAATGGTACAATGGACGATAACCCTTGTAATAACGATAATGATACTCGTAATACCAACAATGCTGACAATATTGACAATCGTTGTGATGCTGACAATAAATGTAATGATATTGATAGTGTCTTTATACTTGCAATGCTCGGAATACTGTAAATACTGACAATGTTACATGTAGTAATGCTGCAAATGCTACTAATGATGACATTTTTCATACTAGGGTGTCTGTAATACCGCCAAATATTTTCGTTGCCCACAATGCTAACTGTTTGTAATTATCTTCATGATCGTTTCATTCCGCAAGCTCATTATATACTTCATTACTTATTTGTTATGTTTATGGTTTTCTTGTAGACTTGACAGCTTCCTTTTCCCAAATGCATTCTTACCTGCCAACTGCAAACGAGTTATTCATTACAGCTGGGATACTACAGAAACCAGCCTTCACAAACGAATTCCCCGTGTGAGTAAATTACTCCATACTACTGTAGGGTGTTATTATACATGTATTGTGTTATATCATGATGTTCAATGGAGTGTTTTTTATTGTAAATGGTTGTCCATTGATGTAAGAATAGGAATAGCTTATTTGCAATACGGCCGACTTTGCAGTCTGCCATGCAATTTGACATAATATCACAAAAAATCTTACGACTAAGATGACAATGTTGTACCTGCCTTATACTCAACGGAGTGCAACTATGCCCTGAGTAAGAATGCATGTTTTTCACCTATTTACATACCTAAGTTCTGCTCATTCAAAACAAATTAATGAAGAATTATAAAAGAGTTACCGTATTTTCAAATTTTCATCTTATTCGTAAAGAGTTTTTGTGAAAAGGGCCAAAGAATATTTAAAGTAGCATCCCTTGTTTACCATGTGACCTTTTTAAAGATATCAGATGCAACTCGAGTGGATAAATTTTGCTAATATGTTTAGGGTGCTATAATTGTGCCTACTAATGTTTAAAACAATGGTAATATTATGCATTTTATATATTTTCAGTGTATTGTAATATCATATTTAGCTAAGGTGTTTTTTTTCTGTCAAAGAGCAATTTACCTTTTAAAAATACTAATTATTTCATCTACTACTTGTGGTTAATCAAAATATGTTGACTTCAATATTAAAAACAAATACAAATAGTTCGATGATATTGATAATGTATGTAAATTTGATAGTTGGAAAAACTACCTTTCAAAGGTATAAATTTGGCAACGCTAAGGATGGGACAGAGAACAAAATAATATTACACGTCAACTTTCATTCTTTTGTTTAATTGTCGTATGTGCGTACCACCAGAAGAGTTCGGGTTTGTTTTTTTTTAAGCGCTTCCTTCTGGTCGCTCGCTGTGTTCGCTATGAATGACGGAAAATCATTCAAATTTTTTTAGGCAAGATCAATTAAGTAGTGTCCATCTTTGCGGGGAAACTGGGGCCAATCGTCATCACAAATATCTGAACTCTAACGTTACCTCGTGGTTTTAGTCATCTTAAGTGTGTAGCATACATATATAGGACTTTACTGATTCTTCTGCTTATCAATATATGTACAGATAATAATGAAAATAATATTTTTCTTTTTATGCAAAGGTCTTTTAACTTTGGATCTATTGGATTTACCACAGGCCACGAAATTACCCACGGTTTTGATAACACTGGTAAGATAATGTAGACGTGTATTCAGAAGTATTTCGGACTTTCGAGGTTGATCACTGTTCGTTATCTTTGCCTTAACATTAAATTAAATTATTTTCGTACTTTTACACTTTTACATAAATTGGAAATTTATCTCAAAATTAAGGATTATCTCCCTCAGGCATAGCTCTGATCC
This sequence comes from Ostrea lurida, assembly GCA_903981925.1. Lineage (NCBI taxonomy): Eukaryota > Metazoa > Mollusca > Bivalvia > Ostreida > Ostreidae > Ostrea > Ostrea lurida. The sequence goes on from CAJDSM010029144.1 coordinate 17,034, forward strand.
TGCGAAGTATTTGGCTCCAGTCTTTGGCACTACATTGTTCACTTTTATTATACATGTAGTTTAAATTTCTTGTTTCGGATTTCCAACATTTCGGTTTGAGCATCACTGAAGAGACATAATTTGTCGAAATGCGCATCTGGTGCATCAAAATTGGTACCGTATATGATTTATATATAGTACAAATTGCCAACGCGATATCGCAAATATGTCTTATTGAAAATTGGGACATGGCCATAAATAGGTCAAACTTTTGTCACTTCGTCTGCAGAGGGTGACGTCTCTATATCAGCGGGAAATGTGTATATAGGAACGGAAAACAAACACCAAGCAACTATTCATGTCACAATTAAAATTATGGGTATTACAATTTAATTCTATGCGACCAGTTCAGCTTTAGATCGAGGAAGGCCACTGAAAAACTAGTTGATGTTACAAGGAGTTTCAATATCCTCACTTAAAAAACACCATTTCCAAAAGTCTATGGTCGTCACAACGCTATAGTTTGTCAATACAACATCATTGGGTAAACTGCCGTTTGACGTTGTTTCCTGACAATTGTTATAGACCTTTCTTTACCCACTGATTGCAGATTATTTTGTTCACCAGATCGAGATAAAGAACTCACGGCAGGCGTGACCGGTGGGCAGGGAAAGCTTACTCTTCGTTATCCATTCTCTGGTGTATACATGGAGTCCTTGTCTGCACAGCGTTTAATTTTGTATTTTTATAGGAATTATGAGATTGAGAAATTGCGTAAGAAAAACTAACGACATAGTGATATGGAGCAGAAAGACCTGTGGTAACGGTTCGGATTCTAGGGTGGGGCCAAACGTGGTATATTGTGTATATTTGGAAAACACTTTCAAAATATATCCTTGGTCTTAGAATGTAAAAAGATATTTAGACTGAGTGTGTAGCTCTTTACAAAACTTTAGAATTTTATGACACCACGAAAAGAGCATTTGGTATCACTGTGGGGCAAAATGAGAAATATGTTAAATGCATTATTGAATATATTTAGTTTCTTTTGATAATTATCATTCCAATTCTTGATCAATTTGGCATAAAGTATCTTTGGATCAAAAGTGACTTTACAATGTATATTTTAGGATCCCTGCATCCCCAAAGCTATAAAGGGGGAGGGGGGGCAAACTGCAAAAAAGTTACCAGATGTCAAACACTTTTATTTCTTATTTATAACCGCAATTTACATCTAAAACTAGCTACAATCTGATGTACAGCAGTAAGGACTCTATTGGAATTGTAAATCTCATGATTCCTGAGGTAAAGATTCTGATTCCAGCGTTGGCCAAACTCGAGAGGCAATTTGTATGTGTAAAACATTTAATATATATTCTTTTTAATGCTATTGATACTGAAATTACTCGAGAAGTAGATTGTGCTTTTTTTTTACCAGGTGTGATGTTCATGATCCTAGGGTGTAGTATTGTTTTGTCCCAGGATGGAGCCTAAGTTATCATAACAGTCACTGTTTATACCATTTGAAAGACTGTTTTATGTTTCCTGATGCAATATAAAACTGCATTCATATCCAGTACAAGCAGAAAATGGTGTACCATAATATTACGAATTTCATAATCCCATGGTTTAGAAGTTAGGAAGGGTCCAAATTAATTATAAAGTGTTAATGTTATCTATATAAATTGGCGAAGTAAACAATCTGTTGAACGTAATCATAGTCCCAAAAAACATATATACAAAATCGAGTGTAGGGCAACACGGACCTCCGACAAAAGGGAAGGCAGAATCAGGTGCCATGGAGGAGTAAGCATCATCTGCTGACCGGTCACACCCGCCGTGAGCCCGTAGTCGAAAGAAAGTAAACGGGGTTACCCGTCGTCAAATCTAGTACGAAAATGACAGTCTAACAAAGGATATGAAACAAATCAGTCAACATATGACTTTGTGATAATTTGTAATCGCAAACAAGGTCATTATAGCGACCGTAGATTTTGCGAAATGATGACTTTAAACGAGATTTGCCATAACCCTGCAGCATCAACTTTTTTGTTAGTAGTTGGCCTCGCTTTAAAAAGTCCTCATACGCATGGCATACTCTTGCGTATCAAATCAACTGAGAGACATAAATGACATATATTTTCCCTTAACATTTTTTTTAACAAATTCTGCTTCGTATAAATATAAAAAGAAGTCTGCCAATAAGGGGGCACAATAAGTGCCCATAAAAATGCCAACAGATTGTTGGAAGACATGATCTCCAAAGACTACATAAATATTTTCTCTAAGAAACCCAAGCATGCTCTTAATTAATATCTACGTCAGAGTACTTGTGTGAGCAATCATGCAGTTGCATGTATCATATTATGTAAAGAATTTCTTTAGTATAGACACTTTAAGTGTATTTAAGTTTCAAAAACATCTCTTGTTTTAAACGTTTGCAGGATATAAGAATTTTGCTTAGATATTCAGAGCACAATTTTTTCTACATTCTGCAATGTTTGAGACAGTGACACTCTAGATCTTAACTAATACTCCAGTTACCGGGTCTCTTTAGTTCTATTTTTTGTGTGTGCTGTTGCTCATATCAATGTCATTTACATTGCTGTGTTGTGCAGGGATTTTTTATGACAAGAATGGCAATCCATCCTTGTGGTGGTTAAACCAAACAGCATTCACATATTTCAACGAACAGAGGAACTGTCTGGTCCAACAATACTCAAATTACTCCGTTGGATTGAACTCCATGGTGGGTATTAGGTATATGTACACTCACATGTATACATCCTGTTGTGAAATTGTCTCTTTCTATCAAATCACACGAATGGAACCAACCATTTGTATATGCAATACTGAGATATTAAGAAATTCCATTGAAAGTAAAGGATTTGCGGTAAAAGTTGTAAATAAGCAAAATATTTATTGTCAAATTTGATCCGGAACTACCTGAATCCGTTAAGTTAATTTTGTGGAAATGCAAAGTAATGATATATCTGGGGGGGGGGGGGTCATTATTTTTTTAGCAATTCATTTTCCATTCTTCTTGTATCTTTATTCACTCTTTCTCCCATACCAGACGGTTTACGAATATGTTCCGGAACATTAATGGTTTCAACATTGCATTAGGATGTGCTATGAATATTTCAAACAAATGTACTTGAAATCAATTTTAGCTGATTTAGTTATCAATGATTATTTTTCACATGAGAATAATATAGCGAAGTGAAACATTAATCCATAGTATCTATGTGATGTTGTAATTACTGTTTATATACAAATGTTCACAGCCTTTTGTGTATTTGGGAGAGGGGGTGTATATCTTCATTTTACATTAAACAGCACTGGTCATGCTACATAAATAATACAGGGAGTTTCTCTTATTCAAGTACTAATTTATGTAAAAAAAAAAAAATAGCCATACGCTTTTTAGTTCTTACACTGTCTAGGAAAAATTAACAGATTTGATATGTATACATGTAACATCAGGTTGACGGCAAGAAGCCCAAAATCCAAGGACAGAATATTGCCGACAACGGTGGAATACATGCCGCTTACAATGCTTTCATGAATTGGAAAAAATCCCAGGACAGTAAGAAGCTGACAGAATTGCCGGGCCTGTCACTGTCTCAAGAGCAGATGTTCTTTGTAGGATTTGGTCAGGTTTGTAACCGTTCTTGTTGTTCTGCTAGCTTCCTGCTTTCAAACATCTTGTCCTGATTATTCAACGGATATGTAGAGGTCACCTTAGTTTTTGTTTGTCATATTTGTAAAGCGAAACTAATTTCGATTTGTTTTGGATTCAAATTTTACACGAAAACCTTGGAGCTACAGTACCCGAAAGTTCTACTTTAACATTTTTCCGTGCGTTCACCGTGCGTTCTGCGTGCGGTCACCGTGCGTTCAGCGTGCGGTCACCGTGCGTTCAGTCATTTTTCATTCATTGTTCAGCGTGCATTCACCGTTCGGTCTCCGTGCGTTCACCGTTACCAAATATGCGTTCAGCGGCAGTCACCGTTCGTTCTGCGTGCGGTCACCGTGCCTGTGGTAAAGTAGAACGTTTCAGGGACTGTACACCATGAATTCAGAGATTATTCAAGATAAAACTTAGATACCGATTTTAAGTACTTCTAGCAGTCTGTTGGAAATGACATGGGCACGAATTGTGCTCCTTTGTTGGCTAACCTGCTTTTATATTCTTATGAGGCGGATATCATTCAAAAGCTTCTACATGAAAAAAAGAAATCTCTAGCAATATTCCATCCTAACCTGCATATGGTGTTTATGTTTCTCAGCTTATTCGATATGCAAGAACTTGTTCTGCGTATGATCAGTTTTTGAATCGAGGAAGGCTACTTGCAAACAAGTTGTTGTTGCAGATGTTTCAGCGGTGACATTTAAAGGCAGCCTTTCACAACGTTTCGGATTTCCAACATTTCGGTTTGAGCATCACTGAAGAGTCATAATTTGTCGAAATGCGCATCTGGTGCATAAAATTGGTACCGTATATGATTTATAATATGGTCGATATAACGATTTAGTTCACCAGAATGGCCTGTCATTGGGTCAAATGCTGTCTGATGTGTTTCATAGCAATTGTTAAGCAATATTTCATACACTGATTTGACTAAAGATTACTTCGTTAACCTCATCAGGACGGTTGGGGTAGAGACGGGTGTGGTCGATCGACGGGGGATGCTTAGTCGTCCTGGGCACCTGACTCCGCCTCTGGTGTGTCCAAAGGTTTGTGTTTGCCAAAATTTTGTTTTTGTGTTCTATTTGAGACTTACAAAAGTGTAAGATTAACATTGTAATTAACTCAACAAGTGCAAATCAGTGGATGAGGGATGCTATTCCACATTGTGTATTAATCTACAGTTAAACCTCGTTACCTCGAACTTGATGGGACTGAGAAAAATCTTCGAGATATCCAGGGTAAAAGCATTGGTATTCGAGATATCAGTGTTCAGGATACCAAAGTTCAACTGTATATATTGATATTTTATATACAAAAAGGCGAAGTTAACATTGTGTCAAACGTAATCATAATCCAAAAAAACATATACAAAATCGAGTGTAGGGCAACACGGACCTCCGACAAAAGTGAAGGTAGGATCAGGTGCCATGGAGGAGCAAGCATCCTCTGCTGACCGGTCACATTTAAAATGGAGGAACTATGTTTGATGTAGGTACGACAAAGATGTACTAGTATAATTAATAATAGATATATATTTCTAATTTCAGCTTTTATGTGAATTTATATCACCAGAACTAATTCAGAATAACACATCTCCAAGTGGAAAATTTGCTGATTTACCAGGAAAATTTAGGTGAGATCACAATTTAACACATGTGCGAGGATTATGGTTCAGAAACATTTCAACGTACATGTATCTGAATTACAAAATCCATGTCAGATTATTTTTACCTTACTAAGTTGCATTGTTTCAGACATTTTATTTTTAGGTCTGTCCAATATACACTACATTGTATCCTTAGGTGTACATTAAGTTTTAATTGATAGTCCATATAGAAGACATGTTTTATCAAAAATGTGTTGACAATACATTATTTTTTGGGGTGATTTAATTCTTACACATTGAAGCACATTGCAAGCAAAGCCTTTATCATATCTGAAATATCATCGAGTACAGTGCATATATACGTTTATATATGATACCCGCGTTCCGTATTACATCTTGAATCAACTGTTACACCCGAATCTTTCTGAACACTGACTTTTCCCGATGTATGATAGGAATCTCTCGACGTTCTGGATGATGAAGTAGTCTAGATTTTCTTCTCCTGTACGGTTGCACTCTCTCTTCATGTTTTCCCTTTGATGTCCTCTTACAATATATCACATAATTTTGTTTTGAATGTTATTAGATTAGAATGCAGACATTTTCTGGATTGGCTTTAAATTGCGTCTATAATCATGTCAAACAGAGTTGTTCTCTAATCTAGTCAAAAAGATCCAGCTTCTTGTAACCAGTATAGTTTTAACTTTCGAGTGTGAATTAATCAACCTCTTCGATACCAGATATTTTGTATCTTTAATTCTTCCTAAATAGTACATATCTGACATCCAGAAGATGCCCTGATCCATTTTGATAGATAATGTACATTTTAATCTCCCAACACTTAATATCGCGAAATGATTCTTATACATCGCGCGAACATGAATTGACCCATGGACTCGTTAACATTTTCTCAGCAATATAAAAATAAAAACAAGTGTTTCCTTTCTCGCGCCGTAACTCCTCATGAAAATACACATTAATAATTTCCTGGCGTATGGATATTTAGGAATCTCTTGTGATAGAGAGATAGCAGGTGTTATTTGGAACAAACAATTCTCTGTTGTGTTAAAAATAAGCGATAATGACATTATAAAGAAAAGGAGGTCAGTGACAACATCATACCAAGGCAACTGGTGACGTACTGCAGTGTCAGTTACCTCGTATATTTGTTTATCGTTGTACCTTCAATAATTAGACAAATAACAATCTGGTCAGATATTTTAAAATTCCAATCATTGTCTCCTATGACCTTTAAAGGCAGGGCAAAATGTAGGGAATTTGCATAAAGACTTAATATACATTTGTATGAAGGAACACGATCTTAATTTGATTTTCAGGGCAGTAGGCGTGGTATCAAATTCGAAGGAATTTGCCGAAGCGTTCCACTGTCCAGCTAATGCACCGATGAACCCGGCAAGAAAATGCCGACTTTGGTGAGACGGACAGAAAATGGCCACGATCAAAATACTCCACAAGATGTATGATGAATGCATGTGAATATATCTAGAATTGAATAAAGTCTTATATACATAGCAACCTAATGACCAATTTCATTCTGTTTCTTGAATAAATAGATATTTGGAAGAGGGTTAACTTCATGACAAGGAGACAATAGAGCGTATTATGCACATTTTTAAATCTTCTGAACGGCAGGTNAGGAGACAATAGAGCGTATTATGCACATTTTAAATCTTCTGAACAGCAGGTCGTATCGTGTTTAGATTTAATTCTATCATTTTTTTTCTAAACTGAAATCATCGTGAATTTATAATTGTAGAGATCCCGACACATCCTTTCCTTTGAAACATTAATTAACAGGGAACCAAGAGCTTTCTGGGAAAGAAAGTCATATTCCAGTAACCTATATAAAATGGCGAAGTAACAATGTATCTAGTAAGAAAACGACAGTCTAACAAAAGGTATGAAACAAATCAGTGAATATATCACCACCCGTTATAAAACCTTCGATTTATCAGTCATATTTTTGGCGGATTCAGGTGCTTAGATAATTCTCGTAACGCCACCTCAATTACAATATGTGATATTATTTTTAGTGCACCGTATATATGACATATGTTGAAAAATAATTCTCATCAGCAATGCTTGAATTCCAAAATGTTGGGAAGCCTAAGACAATAAAAAAGAATTTAAAAGAAAAGCCTTAAACAGTTTAAACTTCAAGCCAATAGACTGCACAGAAAAAGAGATTTGCATGGGAAGATACTCCTACGTTTCAGAAATTTTCAATGGTTTGTGACATTTTATGGAATTACCGGGTATAGTTTGTATCAAATCAAGACCTGTAGTAAAATACCGACTACTTCGGCTTATGATATCCTCTTGGACGGACCATACACCAGCAACGATATCTACCTAGGAGTATATAAAGGCAAACATAACTAACAGTCATCAATCTCGTAAGTATAAATGAAAATATGATACTAATTTTGGGGCACCATATGTGGCCAATGAGTCTAACGTCTATTGTGTTGGCATACCTTCAAATATTCATTACAGCTCCATTTCATCTAAAACACACATTTCAACTTCTCTTTCCTTTATCAAACGCTTAAAGCTAAATTATGAACCCTATATTTAAGGATTTCACAATATATAGATATGTATTCCTATGATATAATAGCAAAACGAA
>CAJDSM010029147.1:448-33743 GCA_903981925.1 Ostrea lurida
GATAATTTTCAAACGCTTACAACAGATTGGAAATCTATCTCTCTCTCTTTTTTAATTTTTAACCTTAAAAATTTCAATGTACGTCTTTAAAACAAGAGGCCCACAGGCCTTAACGGTCACCTGAATATCATAGCTCACACAGGGAGTCTCATATTTGCATTTTTAAGTCTCAATATGGTGTCTTTTGTTCACATATTAGTGACTAGGTAGAAAGGATAATGCTCTAGAACCCGGAAACCATATTGCTAATTTGATGACCAGTGCACTTAACCTTTGACCTTTTGACCCCAAATTCAAAAGTGAACATTGTCCATATGTATGATATGGTGACTCTAGGTAGAATGGAAAATGCTCTTGAGCCCAGAAAAAATATCACTACTTCGATGTCTAATGTGCTTGACCTTTGACCTTTTGAGCCCAAATTCAATAGGGAACATCTTCGTCCCATGGCTAGAGCATATGAATGATATGGTGACTCTAAGTGGAAAGGCTAACACTTTAAAGCCTGCGAACCATTCTGTCTACAGACGGATGGACGGACAACCCGATTCCAGTATCCCCCAAGATATTGCAGGGGGTATAATTACAATAAAAGGTTCCCTGCTCATTCCAAATATTCATTTAGTTTCAAATTAATAACAATAGCATTAAAGAAGGTGTTTTTCAAATGTTTACATATAAATATATTATGTACTAAGTTTGGCACCGCCCTGGGGTCAGAACCCCTACCCCAGGGATCACCAAATTTACAATTTTGGTAGAGGCCTTCTTGCTCTGCATCACTATGTATGTAGTTTCTCTTAGACATTTATGGTTGTAGAGAAGAAGATTTTTAAACATTTGCCTCGCCCCTGGGGCTCCAGGGTTGGAAGAGACCTGAAATTCACAATTTATGAAGCCCTCTTGTCCTAAAGATGCCTTCATAACACAAATTTGAAAAGAATTGGAAAATGGCCCCAAACTTATGCAATAGAAGTTAAAAATGTTCATTTGTTAACGGACGGCAGACGAAGACCAATTGCAATAGGTCGCCTGAGTTTACTCATGATCGGGAGGTCGTGCGTTCGAACCCCGTGCTCGGAACGGCTGCGTCAAACCTAAAACGGTAGTGATTGCTCCTTCGCCAAGAGTTTGGTGAGAATCACTAGTCTTTCGGATATGACCTTGAAAAAGGAGGTCCCGTGTCGCAGCAGGTGTGGCATGCAAAAGAGCCCTCACTGCCGGTCAGGAAGTGCTAAGCACAGGTCTAAATTTGTAGCCCTTCACCGGCAATTGGTGAACGTCTCAATATGAGTTTGACATATTCTCAAAGCGGGACGAAAACAAACAAAATAAAATAAATACCTATATGGGTAGCGCTTACAGACAAACTTATGGAACTTGACCAGGGCAGGATTGTAATCATGACCGGTCAGGATTTATATAGAACATGACTTAGGAGTCCCCTATGGTTTTCCATAGGATTGTAATCATGACCAGTCAGGATTGAATTACAATGGTGGAGTTCGGGTGCTAACTATAGTCACTAAAGTAAAACTATAGTTACCCGAACAAGCTTTAGTTTGCCGGAAGTGAACGAGTCTAGTCGACTATATGTTAACCGTATTCTAACCGCGTACTAGTGGTCTAGTTCAAGATGGCGGACAAAATGTAAAGCGCAGGTTCATGCAACATAACATGATGATTTTTGAAGATATATGACAAAAGTTAAGAAAGGGGTGCGTGTTATTCTGTTGTATTCGTTGATTACGCATATTTACACAATTGTGTTACAATTAATTTTTCCAATGACGTGGTAAAATGCAACATTGAGTTCTTTACTTGGAGAGCAAGCTTAATTGCAATTTTTAAAAAAAGAAAAAACTTGTTGAAATTATAATGATTCCGCATTTCGGGGAAATTTACGATCCGGAGAACACTGTAAACGAAAGACAAATTGTAGTTGTTCAAATTTTGATCGTAATACCTAATTATTCATACAGCCATTCGAAAATCTGCACAAAATTGACACACTAACAAATTAATCTGTTGAGACGGCCATATTTTATTTCTGAACTAAACTAAACTTTGTTCACGTGCACTAGTTGACTAGACATGCGTACAACTAATTACTGCACTAGACTATGTTAACGACGCGAACTCCACCTATGAAATATATAGAACATGACTTGGGGATCCCCTATGGCTTTCCATACAAACTAGCGCGGTTATTTTTACCTATATGGGCAGCGCCTATTACAGACTAGGCAATGATTAGTCACGTTCATAAGGAAGTACCTTCGGGTAAGCAGGTTCCAATTTATTCAGATCATAACCTTGGAGGGTAGAGTCGTGACAGCACAGCAACATCATGTCAGTAAAATTGTTAAAGATGTATCCCTGTGCTGAGTGAATTCAAGTAGGTTAAGTCATGGCCCCTTAACGCTAAATCATGACCCCTTAACGCTAAAGGTTTAAAGAATTGCCTGGTCAATGTGACTGGATCTCTTTTAAAGGTTAGATCCAAAATACATGTGTAGCGGACAGTATAAAAGGAACTTACACTGCCTCGCTAGTGAGATAGCTTTTCTGGCGAAGTGGTAGAATCTCTCTGTTGATAACGCAAATTAAGCAACAGCGAGCGTGGTCAGCAACTGGATGGGTGACCGCTACACATTACCTATTGGTGGCTACACATTACCTATTGGTGGCAGCGGTGGGATCCATGTTAATCTTCGGGACGTAGCTTCCCTCAGCGGAGGGAAGTGTAGCGGACAGTATAAAGGAAACTTATACTGCCTCGCTAGTGAGCTGAGCTAGTTTTTCTGGCGATGTGGTAGAGTCTCTCTCTTGACCACGCAAGGTTAGCAACGGCGAGCGTGGTCACCACCTGGATGGGTGACCGCTACACATTACACACGTGACTTTCACTTAAAATGTCAAACTCTTGGAGTTGGAATAGCCACTATATGATTTGACCTGCGACAGGTTAAAAACAAATCGAACCAGGGTGTACAGGATGCGAAGCGAACGCTCCAACCATCAAACTGCAGCGATCAAACTACAGCGATCGGGAAAAATAATATTCCTAAATGTTTCTAACAATTTTCTACTGTACTCCCCCTTCCCCCTGGGAATGTGTTAGAATAGATCCTCAGTATTCCTTGCTTGTAAACCGGGGTCATAAGAGGCGACTAAATGGGGCAGACCTTTTGATAAGACCACAAAAACCGAGGTCCCGTATCGCAGCAGGTGTGGCACGATAAAGATCCCTCCCTGCTCAAAGGCCATAAGCGACAAACATAGGCCTAAATGTTGCAGCCCTTCACTGGCAATGGTGACGTCTCTATATGGGTGAAAGATTCTCGATTCTCGAAATGTTTTAAAATATCATATAATCAATCAATCAATCAACTGTACATGACTTGTATAAAGATTGCCATAAGAACAAGCGATCTGATTACACAACTGGTAACCCAACTTGAATCTTAAACTACATGTAAACTTATGTACATTGATAGTCCTTGCCGACCTTTTAATCACATACATGTACATTTTGAAACATTCCCAGCATAAACTTTGAGTTGGATGTTTGATTATATTCTATATTTCATTTCTCATTTTGCTCTCTCCACACACCATCAGTTGTAAATTTGATGTCGCTGCAAGACTTTGAAATAGACCTGTAGGTCTCAGGGAAATGTTGGGATAAACCAGACAACTACAAATCTACCCGGTGTAAAATCCTTCAATTTACAACCATAATTTTTCCTATACATTTATGTATCTGTAATTTTACTTAAGCAATTTAATATCTAAAACAATCTTAACGTATTTTTTTCATCATGTGTATATCTCTTATACATTCCTTTAATATAGTTTAAATTGTGAATCGGAAGTGGATTGAAACCTACCAATACACTGACCAATCAAATAGCTAGATTTTTAACCAATCATAATGCTCAATCACTATCCAATCGGAGCGAAGCAGTAGGGTATAAATACCGTAAACCAAGTCAGTCTACACTCAATTGTGATAGAGATAACATCCGGTTAGAAAAAAAGCGTAATAATTGTAAGGTATAGACGTGACTGAATAAGTCTTTTCTATACAAAGTCAATAATAAAATAACTTTATTAAATACTTTAGATAGGAATGAGGTATCGACAATCTGCTCACTAGCGCCTACTTCTATTATAGTTTTTCTCATTTAACAAATTGAGTCGAATTGAGCAGATAAACTTTGAGGCAGATATATAAGCATTGAGCAATTTTGAGTAATTTGAAAGTGAGTAATTATATTGATGTTGATTGAATTTCTGTTATTTATAGTAAATAAGAACGTGATTGGATTGCTTCGTGGTACATGTAAAATAGATAATCATTTTGACCTAATCATTGTCTCAAATCATTTTACCATCAATCGTTGTTCAATATCTCGGAATAAAGCCGAGAGAACCCACCACACGAATCACTATTTTGAGCAAGTAGCTCAGTCTAAATTGAGAAACTACGGTTGCACGTTACAATACCTTCAAATATTAGATAAAGCCCCAATCAAAATGAAAACTCCAATACGATTTGCTTGTTTACGTATCAGCAATAACTTTCCTTCATATATATCCCAGTGATCTTCAGAGTCTTCCACGTCTGCTTCACCCTAGATGAAGATCATCTGAATAAAGATACCAACGGCAATCTAACAACTCAACTTTATGACATACGGGAGGAGCTCAGCTTCTCCATCGTCAGGTTTCCATATTAATGTAGTAATACATTATCACCTACATATGGGGATAACTTGATACGCAAGAGCTTGTTCTGCGTATGATCAGCTTTTAATTCTACTGAAAATAAGTTGATGTTACAAGGGGTTTCAACAGTCTCATAAATTTTTTTTTATAACTATACATCTAATTTACACATACAGCCTGTCAATAGGTAAATACAATCTGATGTGTTTCATACCAATTGTTATGTCGTTCCTTACACGCTGAATTTGACTACAGATTACTCCATTAACCAACTTATCCTGGAACACCCCCCCCCCTCCAATTTGTCTAGCCTAGTCTGATCCTGCGCTTCATACGTAGATAAAAGTATGCGAGGCGTGAAGTGTTGCTGTTCATACTCTTATGTAATTTACAATAAATGAAATTCATTTCTTATATTTACATTCTATTTTTATTTCTGTTGGAATCCCCATCTGTTATAAATAGAAGTACTACATTTATCACAATCCACGTGCACATTGTTCACAATGCAGCAATTTCATCAGGAAATGGTACATTTTGTAAGATGTCAAAAGTGGAAATGGGAATGTATTAGAAAAGACGTAATTAAATACGATTTAAACGTACGTGGGTTTTTTATCGTACCTAGACGAGAGAGAGAGATGGGGGTGTGTGTCTTTCAAGTTATTTCGATCCCCCCGGGGGGGGGGGGGCAAGACAGTCCCGCTGGGATTTTCAAAAATACCCATTCATATATCAATATTTAAAAAACCATACCCATTCATATATTTCCTTTGTAAATCTGATCCAATCATTAATGTATAGTTGGTGGCCATGCAAGTAGTGCACACACCCGGGTTGTAGTTAGATCGTGGGGGAATGTCATAATATTTCATGATTACGAATTTTATTAGAGGATGAATTCCAGCGGATAAACTTACCATTCATTGATGTAATGACATGTCAAATTGGCTACCCATTGATATAACGATTTGATGAAAATTGCACCCCTATTGAATAAAAGGTGACCCATACCAGCGGGACGTCATGTATTACGCAAGATATAGGAAGAGAACACCCCCACCCACCCCACACCCCCGGGTTTCGATCTTGCTGCGGACCAAAGAATGCCATCAGTCATTCTTTTCAAAAAGCTTTTGAATGTCTGCGAATTACGCCCCTTTACTTACTTTTATTTACATTTAAGATATCGTACTATGACAAATGCCAGTCCAACTATTCTAAAACTGTAGTGAGTATAGAAATACAAATACTATCGCAAATCCCTCCAGCGTACTGAATCAATAATAATACAATACATATAATGCGGTCACCCCAAATTAGTACTGATATTAAGACAATCTGATTAAAATCCGCTCCGATATTCTGATGTCGCTAATAGTTTTGTATTAGCGACATCAGAATATCGGAGCGAATCAAAAAAGTCAGAATATCGGAGCGGATCAAAGATTGATCCGCTTTTAATGAGATCAGAATATCGGAGATCAAGAAATAGATGTTGCATTGATACTGTGAAATAATTCAAATTGACGCGGTAATGTCCATAAGCTAGCCTATATACATTACATAATATTTAATGTTTATTCATGGAAATTGTCCGGGTGGTTATATGTTAAACGTAACGTGTTGTTTATAACTCGAACTCCTCGTTCTCTTCTCTCTCTCGCTCATCAATCATCTACTCTCTCTCTCTCTCTTCGTCTCCATCTATCTCTCGTCGTTCTCTCTCTCCAACATCTGTAAAATGAAGTGCCCATAACTTTATTTACTAATTAACTACAAGAAATTGATAAATTATATAGTAATAATAATATTGACAAGGGGAAGGTAAAGTGTGGGTTTTTGTCACAGCAGATATAACACGATAAAGATTTTTACCTTGTTCAAAGGCGGTAAGCGCCGAGCATAGGCCGAAATTTTGCAATGGTGACGTCTCCAATCTCACAGAGCAGAACGTTCCGTTTGGTGCATTACAAGAACAAGAGAGGTAATCTGTTTGAAAGATTATCGAATCACGAGTTATCTCTCTTGATCACGTATATGTGTTATGATATCAACCATGCTCTCTACTTCCAAAAACAAAATTCTGTAAATTTGATGAATTAAAATGTAAAAACTTGTAAAAATCTATCACTACAGATCTCAAAATAACACAACTCATGTCACATGATGGATAGGTGATTGTTAAAGATTTTTAAAAGTTTGATTAAAATGTATGATTCTGTATCTTAATCAACGTTGACATTAAATTGCATCGGTAAAAGGGTATATATATGTTCGTTTTGGCATTTTTAATTTAGAATTAGTAATGAATTTAGAATTAGTAATAGTTTTATGCATGTACAATTAAACAGCGTCGATTTTAGTCAACGGATTCAGAAAAATCAAAGAAACACTATGACAGGTGTACTCACACTACTTATTTAGAGAATGAGTAATGTAAAATAAATCCGCTGATACTAACACCTAGACGGCATCCCCTACAAAACCTACTACCTTTTTTAACAATGCGTTTGAAATATACACGATGAACATAAGAGATATTGCATTCCGATGTTTCTCATCCTATCTGAACGTCGAGTGAAATTTATCCTGCTCTTTCATCATGCATGGAATCTGATCGTACAAGACATGGTGTTCTAACTGTTTAGGAACATTGTTATACATGTAGGTATGTCGCCGACGGAAAAGATAAAATTATTACTCACGGACTAACACCTATATATTACTTCTTTTTTTATCTTTTTTTTTTTCTTTGAAGAAATAGTACAAGCTTTGTCGTTAGCATGACATCATGCTCCAAATGTTTATTGTTGCTTACATTTAGAATATAACTGCAATATCAGTATCTTGTATGCGTAAAGTAGAAAATTCTATATTTTCATTATTTTATACAATGAGGGAAAATCTTATATTGCATAAGTCTTATTTTTAGCCCAGTTAGTCGGTATCTTACTACAGGTCTCGAATTGATACGAAATATAATTCCATATAACGTCACAAAACATTGAAAGTCTCTGACACGTAGTCCTGAGCGTCTCCCTCAGACAAAGAATTTCTCCTTTACTGTCTTGAGGTTTAGACTTTTTAAAATAAATTCTTTTTTTTTTTCATTGCCCTTGGCTTTCAAAGTGTCATGTACAGTACACCAAAATGATAAGTAACACAACATTGGAATTTCTGAAATGTAGAAATATCTCCCTCTTGCAAAGCTCTTCTCCTTTATTGGCTTGAGGTTTAAGCTTTTTTTTTTTTGGGGGGGGGGGGGGGGCTTTTTCTACAAAATTCTTTTTATATTGTCTTAGGCTTTCCAAACTTTTAGGCTTCAAGCATCACTGATGAGAAATTGTGTACCAAAATTTCCATTTAAGTGTAATTGAAATATTTATCATCGTTCAAACTTCACATATCTTTTTTGAAATCTAATTAATTTTAAAGAATAATAATGCTACATAGAATATTGTGAGATGGCACCTGATCCTACCTTCGCTTTTGTCGGAGGTCCGTGTTGCCCTACACTCGATTTTGTATATGTTTTTTTGGATTATGATTACGTTTGACACAATGTTAACTTCGCCTTTTTGTACAGCACAGATCTCTGCACCAAGTAGTTAGGGTGTTTTTTTTTCTTTTTTTAATTCAGCTGTCAGTATATATATTATGCAAGTGTGTAATGTTAACAGTACACCTTAGTTACTAGCAGCAAACCGCTCATATTTCTTGCTATGAATATTAACATAATTTAGATGACAATATCAGATATTCTTAATGGAGAGATACATTGCAGTTCCAATATTTCTGACTTATTTTATGATGATTGGGGGGTGCGTGATTTCAGTGATGTACTCCCGGTGATTGATATCGTCAGAACTTTTGTAAGACACATTCCAGAGATACTGCCAAGATTCTTTGAATTTGTGTCTTTGGTAGCAGTGTACACCATGACATCTTTGCAATCGTTTGATCAGAATCAATTGTACAGGGCAAAAGGCTACATACAAACCAGTTAGTCTACTATGACAATCTCTCAACAGATAAGCCTCATTCTTTACTAACCGACTACAGCCGATGTTGTTGTTTTTTTTCCCTTTCGGATTTGTACCATGCTTCTGATTTTAATTTTAAGACACAATCAAGTTTAACTCGTTTCGAAATTACTTTTGAGTTTTAACTGAGATTTTGACCATGAATATTGCCATGGCTTACCATAGTGCCAAAAAATACTTGGTATCATTACAAAAATTCTAAGTAGTTCTTTGTGTTACGCAACTGTCGACAATGAAAGTACAAAATCCTCCATCTTTCTGAGCCGGTCGTAATCAATCCCATCAATGGTTTGATTTTGTTACTAGTATCATAGAAAGGGAGACACGATGAGAAATGTTCAATGATCATTGCAACTTTATTACAATATAAATGTATTGTCAGCTAGATCACAGAGAATATACAGAAGCGCGCGTCCACTGTCTCTGTGAATGGGATCCTTGAATTTTCGTTGGTGAAAATAGATTGCTTTCTTTATCATAAAACAGGCATTAGTTCATATGAATTTTTACTTTAAACCATTGTTTTGATATATACATTGATATAATAAATTGATAGGATACTACTCCCAACAGTCTGCCAAAAAAATCGTACATTCAAGTCGCCTTCGTTCTCTTTATACATTGCATATCAAAGGCATCCATGTCTATGACTTTGGATTTTCATTCCCACCAGCAGGTAACCTGTATGCCATGGAAAGACTTCCTTTCCGACGAGTTGCTTCCGACACAGTTGCTTGGGTTTAGCCTCTTCCCTCCCCCTCGAATAGCCTTGCTAGGACAATTTATTTATTTTTTATGTTGAAAATTCTCAAATACAAGTCAGCAATGTCTTGCATATCCAAAAAGTCCAGAATAACTCAAAATAAGCCTTTAATAAAAATACCCTCTCTCAATGTTAGGCCTTATTTTGAATTATTTTGGACTTTTAGGGGATACAAGACATTGTTGACATGTATTTGAATTATTCAACATAGATCGAATATAAACACAATCAAAATAGTATGCATTCAGAATTGGACACTCTAGATAGTTACGTACGTGTAAATGTATTACGAATTTTGAATAATGTTATCTTGCTACTATATCACATTCTATATGACGAATTTTAAAAATGATCAAAATAGGCAATAAAATGGAGAGAAAACAACATTGTTTGCCTGTAGTAATTCACAAGCTCGCCATGTTGGTGGTAGGTTTAAATCATGAGGACCATGCATCTTCAAAGTTTCGCTACATTTAACAAATTAGGTCGCGGTGTGAACGTCGGCTTAAGTTGTCAAAATTTCATTTATCAACGATTTTTCGCTTGTTTTGTTTTTTGTTGTTAACAGCTGTAAAGACAAGGAGATCATGCATCATTTGCGATACATTCCATCTTTAATAACTTCTTTTTGACGTGTGGGGTTTTTTCCCCCCTTTCTCTCTAATTTTTATAAACTTCAAATTTTATATCTGTATAAATGTAACCCGCTAAACATGAAACTAAGTTGACCAATTAAAGTTCTTAATGTGCTTACGAAGTAACTTTTCAGTAGTTTCACAACATTTTACCTCCAACGCAACTATTTGAATCGAAAGATTTTTTGTGGAATCGATAACGGTGTCAATAATCTATAGTTAGTATAATTGTCTGGATCTCAGGCGTCAAAAATGTTACCATCTGATGCGTTGCTGAATCACAACTTAACAACTTTGGACATTTCCCCTGGGTTTCTCTGGGTTCTTTGACAATGCTGGTCATAATTACCAGGCATAGTTTACCCCAGTTTGTTTTATTTATCCATTCCTTCACCTTGCTAAGTCAGAGGAACATTGGTTGTCATAACTAATTACGCTCACTGTGTAACTGTTTATATATACCGTAATCTTTTGTTTTTCATCACTCTGCATATAAAAACTGCGGGTGTAATGGATGTATCTCTAACACAAATGGTTGTTCCATCAATAATTCTTAGAGAAGAACTGGCGTAACAGTTGCTCGGCTTGCTCAAATACATGTAAATTCAAATTACAAGATAGATTTGTACACAAACTTTAAATAAAGTGTCCAAAATTCAAGATTAAAGTTTAGGTGGGTTTTTTATTTCTTTTATTATTTTCTGTTGTTTCTTACAGGGATATACTATTTTGTACATCACTGGGACCAAAACGTCATACCAGAAAAATTCTCCGAAAACAGTTACAGAAGATACAATAAACGAATGTTTCAAAGTGCAGACTTCCAGGGAACACCACAATAAATGCCACAAAAACACGGGGCAATGTCATAAAAAAGCTATAAAACTTTCAAAATATATATGAAAATTTAATATCTTGTCATTTTACCGAAATTAATGTTCATCAAGACTATAATGGTATGTCTGAGTTGTCGTATGTGAAAATCGTGTACCAAATTTTTGACACTGGGAACTATGCGATCATTTTTAACATTTTTAAAACTATTTTTACAATGTACACGGTTTTTCATATCATTTATACCACTGAAACTCGAGTACAAAGAGGTCAACTATCTCCTGTCTACATTATACTAGTATAATACGTCAGAGGTGTATTTGAATTTGGTGGCAATGTTAGGTAGGATGACGAAGGTAGACAGTTTTACCTGCTATTAGAATGTACTCACGGTGTGTATCGTTATTTCATGATAATAAAGGATATATGTATTTCATACATGTACATCTGCAGCGTAAAAGAAACAACAGTTTCACATCAATTATTTTGTTAGGTTAGTGGAATTTTATGGCAGATAAATTCACCAAAACGACGATTTTGAGCTCTCAGAAATTTGTTTTCTTTGTCCATCATCAAGCAGTACTTTAAAATTTATATAATCTAGATGAAAATTGTAAACAAAGTTTAGGCAACCATCAACCTTCTTCTGTGCTGTCCCTAACAAACGATAACACTGGTTTAGATGTGCGAAGCGCAGAATGAAAGATCTAATTACAAATATGAAAGAGATTCTTCTCGCAAAGCTAACGAATTTTAATTCTCAAGGAAATACAAACAGTTGTAAATAAACAACATCCTGTTTCTTTTGAATTGCGCACAAATATTATGATCTTTCAAAAAATCAAAGGCTTGCAAAAAATAAGATCTTAACAGCAGAGAAACAAATGAACTGAAAAACATTGTACCATTTATGGGAAGAAATTTAATTTGTGTTTGGGACTTTAACCCTTCAAAGATTCCAAAAACGATAATGAAACATACAGCACAGGTGTTTAAAGCACTGAAGTGTTTGAAGCAATTTGAGAGAGGACGTGTATATATATGTAGGTACATCACATGCTTGAGCAAAAATTAATGAACGCATGTTATCAAAACAGTAAAACGATATTTATTAGTTGATGATCTGTACAATAGTACTTTGTCCATAGTAGCTTTTCCAAAATGTAAATCATGTTTTACACAAAGAAATAGTTAGGGGAGGGTTAAAAAAAACAAGTATGGTCCATTTTTCATATGATACATGTTATCATATAATGACAAAAACTCAAATCGTATTATCACAAATTATAATCAAGAAATATGAAAAATATTTCGGCATATACAGTAAAAGAAGCAATCCAGAATTGCCGTGATAACTTTGAATTGAAATAAAAACCCGCCGCTTAAAATTAAAGACTGACGAAATACGTCACAATGAAAATCAATCAAATGCTACGGTTGCACTAGTCTGGGCTGCGTTCAAGATCGTAGCGGCTACGTAGGGCTCGGTAGCGCTACGATCTTGAACAGCATGCTAGGCTAGACCAAGCGTTAATTCATACAGTGCGTTCAAGATACCTACATGTAGATTTCTAGACTAGCGGCTAGGCTAGCCACTTCCATCTTGAAAACAACCTTGCATGCATGCACATATGCAACTTCGATTGAATCAAATGACACGTCATGTGACGTATTTTGACAGCATTTATATTAGGGATGCAAATGGTTCAGAACTGCAGTAACGGCGACCTTCGAATGACCTAATATGATTTCTCTTCGAATTTGTTCAGTCTCCTCGTTGGTGCTACTCATTTTTTCTAAAACATAGCAAATTAACTGCAAACCTGTGAAAGCAACCAGTACATGTATATATAGAATAAACGATAGGTAATGGTTTAATGGAATAAAGACAAAGCAGCACTTCCTGTTCAATTGTAAAACTTCTGTTATACTAGTTTTCTTATTTTCAACTATTGGGAATAGATTCAGGTTTAAATTTACTGCATTTACATCACTTATGAAGTTCTATACCTTCTTAAATTCTCTTCGTTAGAAGTAATTTCCACCTTCAGTAATGTATTAATAGAAAACTGAATAAATCATGTTATTATATGATCGAATAATACCCGCTGAGATCCATCTAACTAGAAAAAAAAAATAGAACGTTATATTCACCTGCACGTGCCTTCGAGCTGAATATAACTTTTGATTTCTCCAACATCGTACCAGAATTAAGATTGGGAATTTCCAGATTGATACAATTGATTGAGGGGGGGGGGGGATTCGATAAAAACTCGCGTCTCTACTCACTTGATTTCGACTAGATTATTGTAAAGAGAGAGTGACTTCTATCAGGAACTGGAAGAAAAAGATGTTTTAAATTATTTAGTAATACATTAAACAAAATTCGGGTTTCTAATAACTTTCGACTGCAGGTTTTGCACTGCATTTGTATATGATACAATCGAGCAGGTACCGATTTATAGGCTCTCGTAGCCAAATTCAATGTTTTGAATTATCCAATCATATAATAAAACATTTAATGCCAGTTTGAGGTCATTACAATACTTTAGCTACCTTTGACCTCAAAATGTAAATAGCATGTATCATGTATAGAAAACTAAATAAAGCATAATGTACACAGATCTAAAAGCAATTAAAATACATAACAATAAATGAGATTCACTTGTTACAATTCTAGCAATGAAAATAACGATAGCATTATTTGTAATATCTCATGACAAATAATAATTTACACATGTGATAATAAGAAATTAAAACATTCGGTAACTCGTGTCTTGGATTGAAGACTCTGTCACGAAAACATGAAGACAAAAGCACATATAGCAATATATCACAGGTTTGATTTTGTATGATATTTTCCACGGTACTTTCAGTCTTTGTTTATTTGCATGTATACACTTCCTGGTCCGTCAGACATCTATTGCAATTAAACTTGCAGCACCAAACCACTTGACATTGACATCGTTCATAAGTCTTCCGAGTCATGACGTTATAGCCACGCCCACAACACAGCGAATGACAGGTGTTATTCTTATTGCATTCACGACCCGTCGTTCCTGTGGAATAACTGCTTTTGCTGCAGAAACTGGGAGAACTTTCTATGAAAACCATGTCTACCGATTTAGGTGTGGAATTTTTTGGATCTGAATTGGATTCCTCTCTCCTTATGGATAAAGCAAACTTGCCATTCGCATTGTTTGTATTAGTATCCACCTTGTATGCTCTTTCGTATTTCCGCTTTAAAATCTGTCCTATTTCATGAAAGGGGGCTAACTGGCGCCAGCATGTCTTGACAGTGCAGGTTCCGGATACACCATGACATTTGCATTTAGTTGTTACATGACCTTTCACAACCTAAAAAGCATAATCAATCTATAGAGCTATATTTGAATTAAATGCATGATCTTTAGATGACATAATGCACATCAACAAATATTCACTTCTTTATTTATTTTGGTTACTAAAATCATTCAATATAATGATAGATCATTTTCAGTTTAGCAATTATCCTTGGAAATATGTATTTGTTTGTTTTACATATAGAGTCAATTGTTGAATCAACGGCACTGAAAAGGACGAGGGGAGGGGGGGGGTGCAATATTAGCCATACCTGACTCTAATACACAATTGTAAACTATTTCCCTGTTTTTGAACGCATTCAAACCGATATATACAAAGGAGTCATTGTATGTCATCAATTTTATTAGACATTGCATAACAGATTGTCTAATTGTCGTTATCAATTACGCAGAGAAAATATAAATTATGCAATGGAATCAGAGATGGACGAACGCAATAGTCATACTTGTTAAAACAATATACACAGCCGCAGACAAAAAAAAAAATAGGTCAAAGTATATATGTTAAAATAACTGAATGACCCCACTGGTAGCCTAGTAAATAAATCACCATGTCTACAAGAACAATTTGAAACTCGACAATGCTATACAACAAAATCACCATGCTGGAAAAGCATATTTTGAAGAAATTCATAAGAGTTCAAGGGCCTGTACGAAGAGAACCATACTTAGATGAAATTACTTCATTCAATTCCAAACTTGATTTAATAGAATAAGTTCAAAATCTACACGCATGAAAAGCTAACCCCCCCCCCCCCCCAGATAAAACTCTGCAAATTCTGCAAAATTTACAATTCCAAAGGGTCGAAATTCGCTGAAAGTAGGACATTTTTAAAATCTATATTGTAGAACGTGTATCTGATCCCTTTGCAATTGTTTTGCAACAATATAAAATACGTTCAAACCAAACCTTTTTAAATTCAATTCCAAACTAAAACTTTAACCTGTCACTCATTTTTCGACATTAAATTACACACTAATATTCAAGTCGTGTATATATCGACAAGCAGTGTCTAAAAAACTAGATATTCTACATTTTTTTATTTCTAAAATTGGAAGCTTTTCGTTGCTTGAATAAACTTCTGTAAGACTAGTACTACTTTTGCTAACGTTGAGACTGCTTTCTGTTCTTTTGTTGATAACATTTGTAATAGATCATGAAAATTCATCGTATCTTCTCGAGATATAATCATTTTTTCATGACCGCAGAGTCTTGAACTCGGGCCCAGTATTAGGTCATCTTTAACATAAATATCTTCGTAACAGTTAATATAATTTAAATTATTAATGTGTTCTTAATTTACACCCTCTTCAAAATGCGCTGCTACACTTTGATCCAATTTAATTGCTTTTGAATGGATCTTGTATATTGCTTTGGAATTGTACATGGTAATTTCACTTCATCAATTACATAGTAGTAACTTATTAGTACCAAATTTTGCTCTAGTTCCTTAAATTGCCGGCTTTTTTTGTTTATTCCTGGTAATACTGTCTCTTAATGTTAACTATAATTCCTTAAATCACTGTTATTTCGTTATTTCCGGTTACCGAGTTTCTTAGTATCTGCCAGAATTCCTGAATCTACCGTTATTTCGCTATTTCTCGTTACTGTCTCTTCCCGTGCCTGCTGTGATCCATTACTATTATTCCGTTATTTCTGGTTACTGTCTATTCCAGGTCACGGTCCGTAGAGGTTATAGACAATTCCGTTAATAGATTATCAATCAAGAGAGTAAACATATTAATCTTCTATGTCTGTGTTTATGTCAGGTTGTGTACATCTATTAAATCCAAGATGTTGGAAGGAGTGCAGGTGAACTCGTTACTATTTTTTATTTTGCCAAACAATCATCTCTATCCTGTACACAGTATATCAGTCTAGCCATCACGATCCAGGGTAGGTATCAAAGAGTTTAATTAAAACCCTCTGTGTTTCAGGAAAGTTTCTAAAATCATGATGCCCATACTTTGAGTTTTTACATCAGTAACACCAGTACGAACGGATACCATATATTTCTGGCAAAATATTCATCAAACTCTTCCTTTTTCCTTAAAAAAAAATTTTCTTTTGGAAGAGTAAATGGACCACTATGGTTGACAATTATGTCGCTTGGGTTGGAATTTACTATTCAAGAGTAAAGGTAAATATATATGTATGTATCTCTAAAAATACGGTAACCAAGTTTGCTGATGAAAAAACAATAAATCAAATGGTATGAAATTATATTTTGTATCATACATAATAAAATCTACACATCCCGAACTTCCATAAACTTCTCAAGATATGCAGAAATGAATTCAGACCAATTTTTTTTTCTATTCATTACTCGAATTTTAACAGGGCCATGGCTAAACAGAATGTTTGTGCAGTGCAACAAGCTATTACATAGAATGTACGACATTAAATAATTTTTTCAAGTTGAATCTCTTCTCCCTATTCATCAACTCAAGTCCGCAATATCTCCAAGTGAATGAAAATTGTAAAACCGTCTGCTCTTTCACTTCCACAGCCATTTTGACCGTTGTCACTAATTACCTCAAAATGATTATAAGGCCCTAACAATTTTAAGACTCAAATATTAATTTTAACCAACGATAATTCATTGTAGTACATAAATTATGCTAATAACAAGTCTTTATAAAGATACGCAGCTTTTCTCATATCTATTGTTATCCAAACCACATTTACACGGTGCAACTATTACAATAATGATGTTGAATTGGGTAATTAGTGGCACCGGTCAAAATGGCTGTAATGAGTGAAGTGCTGATGATTTTACAATTCAGCTTGGAGCTATTACGGATTTCAGCCTACATATTGGGGTAACAAATTCAATTTGATAAGAATATTTAATGTTGCGCGTTCTATGTAATATCTTGTGGCAGTGCACAAACACTCTGTTTTAGTGGCACAAGCGCCAGGGCCCAGCTAAAATTCTGAATTCACTGTAAACTTTGGTAGCAGTGTAGATTATGTGTGATTACCGGGTATATAAGAATACAGAGTGCAATTTCATACCATTTGGTTTCTTGTTCTTTCATCAGCGAACTTGATTGATATCCTATATTTATAGTTATATAGCTTTGTTCTTTATTAGTTAAGATATGTCAAACAAAAGCACACTAGAATATGTTTGAAATTCATTGAACATCATTTACGATTTCCAAAAAGAGGCTTTCATTTGAAAAACAACAAGGGGCCCACACCGGTCACCTGAGTAAAAAGTATCACTAGCCCCATGGGCTATGACATCTATAATAATTTTCCTATTTTGCATATCTAAGCTAAGTTCTAAAATTCAGCAGCTGAATACACGAATACCCCCAAAAGTACCCATATTAATGACAGGCTTTACATAATACATGCTATATTAACTCTGTATGGCTAGTTTGGAATCGGTCAAGAGTCAGAACCTGGGGGTTGCAAAATCCACAATTTTGGTACACCCCCTTTTTGCGTCCCCGAATTCTTTTTACAATATCAACAAAATTAAAGATGAAGTCTTTTATATAATTTGGACCCACCCTGACACAAAACCTCTACCTTGTGATCATGAAATTTACAATTTTTGGTAAAGGGATCCTTCTTGATACCTTTTTGGTTTCAGTATATATAATATATATAGGTTAAAAATGTTTATTTGTTTATATACATATGTAATCGCTGTGACCCCGATACCAAAACCACTACCCCTGGGATTATGAAAATTCAGTTGAAGGCTACTGAACTGATCCTTCTGTATATCAATTTACTTGTAAGTTAGTATCAATACCACTAAAAAGATGTTATCTAAATTTTTACACATAAACGTTCTATAAAAAATTTGCCCAGCCTTGGAGTCAGAATATTTACCCCTTTATCATGAAATTTACAATTCTAGTAGAGAAGTACGATGCATTTTTACTTTGTCTTGCAGATTTGCGGTTGTGAAGAAGAGGATTTTTGAAAATTAGTCAATATTTGGTAGTTTTTGCCGCGCCTTAGGCCTAATGGGTGCAGAAATCCTAAAATTTACAGTCCGTGTCCCCATTTTCCCAAAGATGTTTCATACCAAAAATTTGAACAGAACTAGTGTATCAACGCACGACAAACGACGGACAACGAACGAAGAAAATAGCGATAGAGGGACTCGAGTGACCTAAAAATAAAACTTCATTCAATCCATTGTTAAGACACATATATGTTTTATATGAAACACGACTGATGAAGACCTGTAACGCGGTAATTCATATTTCATCTTACTCCGATAAAAGAGACTTTGTAAAATTTACAATCTATATATATTAACATTGTATCGAAGTATACAGCGCATATATGCATAATGCATACATATAAAACGTGATATATATCGCATGTCAAAATGAAAAAACTCCAACAATTTTTTTTTCTTTTAAAACAACGTATCTCAATTAACATTTTCATTCGAAATGACACAGATTAATGTACATTTAATCCCAACCCTGTATGAGGCATCAGTGAGTGACATGTTGAACAAGCAAGTCATCCCAAACAGAGTGAGAGGTTTACACCGACACAACATTATAACTGCAAAAATGTGTAAATAACACAAAATTAATTTAGGTATTTGTCTTCCGAATTTGTAAAACATGGAGTTCGGTTTGTGTAAGCCGTTGGAAGATATTTGAAGGGGCACAATCCTGGGACCTACCGCTGCGCACGAATATATGGACAAGTATTGCTGGAAACAAGAAGGGGTGGTCTACGTTTTCGACACGCGTACGAAACTTCATTGATAGATGAATTCCATATCCTTGGCAGAAAAATAAAATCTTGGTTCAAATGAAGTCAAGGCTGCCTACACATTTATCAATGTATGAGTTATTTGATATCGTTACTAGCCTTTTAATTCTTATGCAATGATAACTTAAATGTTTGGCAGTGTCACTTATATAGTAAGATAATATAGGAGTAATTGTACGATGACTTGCAAAGTAAGCACTTTTCAGCAAAATAAACTAAAACTATAGTGATTAATTAAGACATGCTTGTAAAATGTATACTGAAACATTTTGAATGACAAGTCCTTATTCACAAAATGCATATATTAGCTGATTACAAAAAATTTAGCAATATAAAAAACCAAGGGTATCTACCCCCTCCATTTTCGTGGCATAATAGAATAGGCCGAGTCCTCAAAACTAACAGAACGGGTTGGGAACAATATGGGCCTAGTTCAGGGACAGATGATATTACAGACTGCCAAAAAACAAGAGATTCTATAAACATCCAAACGACTTTCAAATAAACATGGCACCTTTCCTCACTATTTTTATGTGAAAAACTAATAGACACAAATGATTTTTTTCAGCCTCGCTTTGAGGTGTCTGAACGTTCACCAGCTGGTGACCGCAAGACCGTTTATTCAATTTTTTATACTTTTGTGTGATATCTGACATTTGTATTATATTCTTCGCTCCTATTTAAGCTTGCCAAAACATTAGAAAGTACACATGTAAATAGAAAAACAATGTATCCTCGCGCAGGTAATTGAGCATGTGATCTGTAGATAAAGAGTTCAAGTTTATAGACCTTGCGCCTGGAGAGAAATGAAAGAATTTCACCTCAAATCACTTCTCTGCGTTTATTTTTCCTGAACTTGCAGATTGCATTCGTGTGAAAATGCTTTGCAATGTGGTACCGGTGTAACACATAGAGTTCAGGGATAACATTTATTTTTAAAATACATGTACCCCCCCCCCAAAAAAAAATCAGATGCAGCATTTTCGTGGAATGACGTTCTAATCTTTAGTCACAAAGTATATCAACAAAGCTCTCCATGGCAATATAGCAAACCATTTTTTTTATAGATGAATGACAAATGTATTCTACGTTACAGGTTAAAGTGGAAAGACGGACGAACAAAAAATAGTACAATACAGAAATGCCGGCATTCTTGTTTGTCTTAGCCATTTTTGGATTTCTTCGTAGATACCTTGTAACACCCGATTCTTGATTATTGTATGGGTTCACGGAAAACAAGAGGTTGATCTCAATGACATGATATACTCACTTACTGTTGAATGTGATCTTTACTGAATACACACAATTATCTTGTCTTGTCGGTCGGTATTAAGTGGTTTTGATAAGGGGAGTAGCTCTAAAGGATTTTGCTGGTAAATCTCAATGATCAATGTATTTGTGCTGACAAGTTGGTAACTAAGTAAATGATTACTTTTTGTATGAGGTGCAAATACATCATTGATGGAAAACAAGAGTATAGATTTCTGTTCTTAAAGAAAGACAGAACTTAAAAGATAATGAATTCTAGTTGTAAAAAAAACTTTGTTTACAGTTTGTTGAAGCTGTTTGTTGAATTGTAGTTACACAGACAAATTATTGCTTCCGGGTGTTGAAAAGCTTACCTTTATTCCAACACGGCTGTTGTGTTGGTTTACTTTGGCGGTTACGTCTTTGCCACGTGTCTTTGCCCGTCGGAGAAATCGTCTGGTGAATTTGAGAGCAAATTTGATATTATCACCGCATCCTCCCCACTTCCAAGCTTCTACATTATTCAAATGCTTAGATTCATCGCACGTACATCTGTCTATTTGCCCACTCCTACAGCCCCGCGCAAAGGTGTGCACGAGACTTGCTGACGAGACTGCGTACAAGAATGAAGTTTCTCTATAACCTGTAAATTGATTAAAATGTACATATAAATATGACATATATGACCACATCATTGATGAATTTACCTTCCATTATCACTGTAAGATTCTATTCATCTATGTCATTTGCATTATTGTAAAGATGCGATAGTTATGATTCACATTAGCTGCCTAACCATATTTTAATGAGGGTGAAGGCTACTAATGACACTTAAACGGAGTTTTTGGAGAGTTCGTTTATTTACATCATTCCTACATATAGGCATTACAACGGTATTCCGCGGTATATTTTAATTGGCCCTCCGAGAATAAACGTGGTTTATTTTTCCTAAATTGTTGTAAGTATCTCACCATCCCAGTATCACCTGTTTATCGCTAGTGGGAGGCGACGCGCAGTAATCCAGGAGTAATTAGACCTGTATCCGTGCGCCAATGTAGTGTCATAAAATGCATTAACAATGACTCCGATTAAAGGTGGAACTCCAATTTATGCTAACGACAATTCAATGAGTCTGTACATTTGAATTAATTCCATCTCCCGACGACCACCCTGAAAAACCGTGTAGTCTTTGTTCGCGCAGGGTAATGGTGTAGAAATATGGACATAAAATGGCGATTTGGGATTCCGCGGTGGACCCTTTATCACCTATGAATCATCACCTTTAAAGTGTAATAATTGTCTAAACCAAACAATACGATTACAAACCAAAAATAAAAGATACTTTTCGTGGTTGTTTTTTTTTTTTTTATATTAATACGTCCAAAATCGAATAAGAGGGACTTCGTCGACTGAAAAATGATTATTGTTCATTCATCTTTGACGAGGGGTAAAACCACAACATGAATTCGTCAAGAAAATTGTACCTCCCTCAGTTCCATAGAACTTATATTAAAACGTTGGAATCTTATGTGATTTTCATCGAAGTTCTTGGGAATGAGTGGTATATCTCTTATCGAATCAGCCTCGCCGTTGCATCACCTGGCTGTTCATCAGCGTGTGTATTCTTTCGTCAAAACTATATTTACAAATGTTTAGAAGTTGAAATATGTGGAGCATTCATTTTAAATATACAAAAATCTTGAAATACTCTCGAAGAGAGTTTAGATTAGCTCTCTTAACATTTTAACCATAGAGAAAGTGGAGTTGAAGTTATATCTTACAAACTGTCCTCAAATCTTATCACCAAAAATGTATTCTATTGCTAATTTGAAAGTTTCGATTATGTTAACTGAACTTAACTCGCAAACAAAAAATATTCATTACTTCACAATCAATGCAGTGGTCAGATTCCAGAAGGTTAAGTTTCTACCATACCAGTAATCATATATGAAAAGAGAAAGTACAAAAAGGAATTCGTTTCTCATACCAATGGCATGAGGAAATTTTGGGATCATATCAAACGATTGGGACCAAACAGAAAAAGTAAAATTCCAAGTGTGTTAGTTGAACAATGGCGATTCGACAACAGATTCCAAGTTTATTCGAGAAAAATGGACATCAGAGTTTGAAAACCTGTATAATCCACGAAACTATGAGAGGTTTGACTCTGACTTCAAAATCAGCAAACTGAATCAAAAACATCACATGGAACACAACATGTTTAATTCACTTTATGAAGCGAATGATGAATTAAATAGACAGATCGACAAAAAGAAAATTAAAAGGTAGTTCAACACGAGCCTCATGAGCCACATCGCTCACCTGAGTGACTTTGCCCCTGCGCTCTTCAGCAGTGGTAATTTTTAAACGATTTTTCATCAATCTTTATTCCTGTGAACAAAATTTAACCCCATATTTGTTGCCTCAATCTTGCCCCAATAGGATTACAACATAACTGAAAATAGATTCATATAACACAGGTATGCCTCAACACCAATATACCAACACTACCTTGATGCTCTGGTTAAGCCATAGATCACAAAGTCGTACATCATGGATGTTATGAAAGATCTTGCAATATGAAATTTATAGGGAAGTTTCTAGTATGCCGGTCCCCAGTAGCACGCGACTGTGCGTGAACAGTTAATCCCCTTGCCGTTGCTAAGCGGAATGTAAACACACCGCCATTTGCATGTAATAAAAATCGAAAAGAACGTCCAGCAGCGTTTAATTGTAATTAAGCGGGGGCTTGGGGGTGGCAGCCCCCGACAAGACAAGATGATCGTGTGAGTTGAACCATGTTAAAACAGAAGGCTCAGTATCTGCTTCTTGAAGTTCGTGTACGACGATTTGGAATAAGACAAGTGATTATAAGCGGGGTCTTGGGAGCAGCGTCTGGCAAGTCAAGCTGAATAAGGCATACGAATTAAATAATATATGAAAATATCTTTAATAATAGTGCAGTACTAGGCCAAGTGATGTTGGGACAGCGCACATTTCGAAGTATCCGTGAGCCACTCCATGTCGATAATTACAAGTTTTTGTTGAAAAAAATCTCAAATGTTTGCAGGCCTATATATATGCTAAAATATTCATCGTAAAATAAGAAGAATCCGCGTTTTTTCTCAAGCTCAAGTGACTTACAGTTTACTTAGATGTGGATAATCAGGAGAATGACGTAAAACAACACACACGTGACTATTTCGTAAGCAACGGATTCGATCTATTTTGGAACATAAACAGTCCGTCTTTTTGCTTTCTGTTTTTCTTTTTAATTTATAAAAATGGGGTTTTTTAAAAAACTTTTTTTAATTATCATTTTGCTCCAGGGGTTCAATTTTGGGCTTAATTTTGCAATTTTTTGCCGTTTTAACGATTTAATCGATCGCTCACGCGAACTCCGCCTTCGGCGGCACTTATTTTAGTGCCATATTTTGGGGACCGGTATACTAGAAGAGTTACGAAATTTATATACAAACTATAAAAGCTCATAATTAAATAGTTCAGGAAATATCGAATATGTCATATTTTTTTAAAAACTAGGTCAGGTCACACTCTCCAAGGTCAAGAGTTCCAACTACATGTATAAGTAATATTAAGGCCTTGTCATAGGGAATCTATATATAAAATATGAAAGCTCTGCTTAAAATAGTCAAAGGATTACATTGCCTTAAAGTAGGTCAAACTTCGAGTGCAAGGTCACAAAGTCTAATGTTAATTTTTCCTTTAAAATGGATCAACCTTCCAGGTCAAGGTCACATGATCACACACCATTGCATTAACTAAAATGTCATGTTTATAGGTTATAGACTTTGTATGGGAAAAATTTATTGCGCTACACTAAGTCTTTGCTTCGCGACAAAAAACGAGGTCGTCATATTTTTCCATACAAAAGTCTATAACGTTTTATTATATACTCAATTTCATTTAGAAACTAACAATTTTTTATTTTTAACACTTTTTTCAATAGTTTAACAGACTAAGAGCTGAAAAACACAAAAATTGAGAACTTAAAAGTTTGTTTACGTTTTAACAGTACGTCAAGAAACGTGCTCTATTATGACGTCACAACAATTTTCCAATTTTGTTCAATTATGACATCAGCTTGCGGCCGAAAAGTTTCCAGGCATATATCCTGTGATATTGGCCCGCAAACATTTAAAGAAAGAGATGAGATGAAATTGAAAGTATATGATAATGTAAAATATGAAACTCGTTGCTGATATACTTCAAGAAATATCGACCCGAGGGGATCCGGGTTAGAATAGGTCCTCAGCATCTCCTTGTGTGCCGTAAGAGGCGACTGAATGGGGGTGGTCATTCGAATGAGACCGGAAAAACCGAGGTCTCGTGTTTCAGCAGGTGTGGTACGATAAAGACCATTTACTGCTCTAATGTCCTAAGTGCCGATCATAGGCCTAAATTTTGCAGCCCTTCACCGGCATTGGTGACGTCGCCATATGAGTGAAATACTCTCGGTGGGACGTAAAACAATAAATAATCAATCAAGAAATATCTGTTAAGTTCAGGATATAAATTGGCGAAGTAAACAATGTGTTAAACGTAATCATAGTCCCAAAAAACATAATTATATACAAGATCGAGTGTAGGGCAACACGGACCTCCGACAAAAGCGAAGGCAGGACCAGGTGTCATGGAGGAGTAAGCATCCTCTGCTGAACGGTCACACCCGCCGTGAGCCCGTAGTCGAAGCAAAGTAAACAGGGTTACCCGTCGTCAAATCTAGTACGAAAATGACAGTCTAACAAAAAGTACGAAACAAATCAATCAACGTATGTATCGCAAACAAGGTCATTATAGCGACCGTAGAATTTGCAAAAGGATGACTTTAAACGAGATTCGTTATAACCCTGCAACATCAATTTTTTTTGTCAGTAGTTGGCCTCGCTTTAAAATGTCCTCATACGCATGACATGCTCTTGCGTATCGAATCAACTGTGAGACATACACACCATAAGCAGGTGTCATTTTTTATGATATGTCATTTTTTAACAAACGTAAACATACTCGATGTCAGGAAGCTTTCATGTAAATTTCAACTTTTCTGACCAAGTGGTTCTTGAGACGGAAAAATAAATAAATCACCTCACCCTACTTTTGAATTTTCATGATTATCTACACTTTGAATGGAACATGGCCCTTCATTTGAACAAACTTGAATCCTCTTCATCCAAGGATGATTTGTACCAAGTTTGGTTGAAATTCACCCAACGGTAAAAGATTTTCCTATATATCAATATCTAAAAATTTGATCACCTATTGTGGCCCCATCAGAGCCCTTAGCGACATGATCTGTGCATTAACGTGAATGTACTCTGTCAAGAAGATTTCAGGTAAATCTCAATTCTTCTGGTCCAGTGATTCTTAAGAAGTTTTGAAAAGGTTTTCCCTATATATTCGCATGTAAAATGTTGATTCCCTATTGTGGCCCCACCTTATTCCTGGGGGTTATGATTTAAACAAACTTGCGTCTCCACTATGTCGGGAAGCTTTCAAGTAAATTTCAGCTTTTCTGGTCCACTGGTTCTTGAAAATAATATTTTTAAACAACACCAGCCTATTTTTGCCTTTTCAAGATTATCTCCCCTTTGAAGGGAGACTAGCCCTTCATTTGAACAAACTTGAATCCCTTTAACCAAGGATGATTTGTACAATGTTTGATGGAAATTGGCCCAGTGGCTCTGGAGATGTTTTTTTTATCAGCATGTAAAACTTTGATCCTCTATTGTGACCCCACCCTACCCTCGGGTACCATGATCTGAACTAACTATATCTGAACTGAACTACTCTATATCAGGAATCGTTTAAGTAAATATCCTTTCTTCTGGTTCTTGGGCAGAAAAATTATAAAGATTTTCCCTATATACATGTATTTGCATGTGAAGGCAAAAATAACGAATCAATCTCGTAAGTCCCAAATAGAATACAAAAACACGAGTTGGGCAAACACGGACCCTTGGACAAAGGTGGGATCATGTGCCTAGGAGGAGTAAGCATTCCCTGTTGACCGGTCACACCCACCGTGAGCCCATTGTCTTGATCAGGTAAACAGAACAATCCGTAGTCAAGTCAGGGTATGAAATAAAAACAAACGGCTTAACAATTGCTATGAAACACATCAGACAACATTTGACGTAATGGCAGATTATACTGGCAAACTTAACTCATAACGACGCCATATGATATATTTGTCAAAAATGCCTGCTTTTAACGGACTGTGAAGAACCCCTTGGCCTCAACAAACTGTAAATAATAACCTGCCTCGATTCCAAAAACTGACCATTAAATGCAGAACAAGCTCTTGTGTATTGAATAAGTTGGTGAGACGACTACATACCATTACGACAGAAGTGATGAATGGAAATATTGCTATAATTAATATGGGAATTGCGATGGAGAAAGCTGAAGAATTCGGATTCAGTGTGTCATAAAGTTTAGTTGTATAGTTTGACGCGTCAGATATGTCAATAAGTACGAAGCAGACATGGAAGACTGGGTTGTGTTTTATTTCTACTTCTCTGGGATATATTGAATCAAAATATAACATGTGTTTAGATTAAAAGTGTGTGCCAGAATACAAATTCTAGTTTGTAGCATTTATTGACTTACAAAAGCATTTGATTCGGATGATAGAGTTGCTATATAGTGGAATTGATGGTAATTTATATCATGCTGTTAAATCGTTATACAGAAACACGTAGTCTTGTGTCCGTGTAAGCGAAGGATACACGAACTGGTTCGGTTGCAGTACAAGAGTGAGGCAGGGCGACAATTTATTTCCCACTTTATTCGTGTTTTATATAAACGATCACGCTGTACAGGTAAATGCCCCAAAAATGGGACAATAATTTGAGTATTTAGAACCTTGGTGTAAAATGACGCATCTAAATAAACACGGACATATCAGAAGTTGTTCACCCTCGGAAAAAACGAACGAAAAGAAGCAACTATACATTTAATCTTGGAGATATACATTTCGAATATAAAATACTAGTATCCTAAATTGACTTTAATTGACTTTAAAGGGAATGCTGAAAACCTTGCCTATTCCAGAGGGTGTGCATTAGGATCTGTAGTTTCAAATATACATACTATGAAAGACGTTGGATTTAAAACATGAAAAATTGTTCCATAACTGTGTCGCACCAGTTCTACATTAATGCAGTGGAGCATGGAGTCATACAAAATATCACTGTGTGGAAATGGTCCAAAACAGAACAATACGTTATTTCCTTGGCGTTCATCGTTTCACACCGATCCTAGAGGTCCAAAGAAAAATTGGACGCTCAAATTGAACGTCGTTCTGTCGACATCAAATAAACATTATATGCATTTGGAACCATATATAGAAGATGGTCGAAGATCACTGGACCGCCCATATTAAAGCCATGATAGATCCATTGCTTGATTCTAAAAGCATGTGATCTTGAAGCCGTCGACGCCAAAGTACGTCAGCAATCCTCGGTTCATTGGATCCAAAATATTCCTAAACTCAGTAATTTATCTCTCTCGTCTCTCTCGTCCTCTCTCTCCTCTCTCTCTCGTCTCTTCTCTCTCTCTCCTCTCTCTCTCGTCTCCTCTCTCTCTCTCTCTCTCTCTCTCTCTCTTTAAATCTAAATATACCGCCGAAAAATATGTAGGGGTAGATCTTCGTTTAAAAGTGAGATCAACGATGGCTGTGTTGAGATACAGAGTGTTATCACTGAGAATCGAAACTGGTTCATTTTTGTAGATATAAATGTGAACCATTTGAGGACAGAATATGTGTTCTCTGTGATCAAAATGAAATAAAAAGAGAATCATTTTTGTTACACTGCTCCTTATATAACAGGTTAAGAAATGATTTCTTCAGTTGAATAGTATCTCGATACCAAAATTTAATGTTAGATTATTCCTTGATTCAAAGTTACATGTAGGTCCGTTTGGGCCTATATGTACTTTGCGAAATGTTGTGAATCATTGTAAAACACATGTCTCTGTGATAAATTACTTCATTATTTACTTACTTACTATATACTGGTAGGGCCAAGAAGTGAAAACTGTCTGCAAAATAGTATTAGTACTTTATGCTTTGCGTAAGTGTAAATGGTTTGATCCTGGTAAAATGCGAAAATAAGCGATCCAATCCAGGTTAGTTTACTTTTCCCACAATGCATGTCATTTTGATTTTCTCACCTGTAAATGTCGGGACATCATTATTGAGGTTGTGATCATTATTGACATTAAGGTACCCGTTGGCCTGTACCGGACATACCTGCACCGCCATACCGCCGGGAGATGTTTGTCTTCCCAACATGAAAAGTCAGGGCAATGACAAATTAGTCTGTTCTTAAGACGCTGAATAGAATTTGTTGCTTTAAAGAATGAGCACTAGATTTTAGTATTTTCCCTAAAAAATAGAAGTTCGGGCAAATGTATAATTATGAATTACGGTACAATATTGAAGTTTTTATATATCCGTAAAGGATCAATAGAGGTGAACTTCAATACAATATTGATGGTAATACATTCTGTACATGGATTAGGAAAACCTTCTGAAAGAGGTAAAGAAGGCATGCACAGAACAAACTTTTCAAGGACAGACCATACGCATTTTCAGATCAGTCCTCCGGCTGGTTTTGCATTTTTATGGAGAGAGAAAACTCCAACTGGCTAAAATGGTGAAACTGCTACCAAGAAAACAAGAGGTTACGAGGTCAATGTTTCTCCAATAACCAGTTGTTTACAGAAAACCGTTGTTATGTGGAAGAATTCTATTTCGTAACATGACGTCTGTCACATGAAAAATTATGTTCTACCAAAATGCATATAGGCTGTCCATTGACTTGAGGTATTGTGAACTAAAAGAGCAGTTTTCGCCTAAATCACGTGGTCTGTGTGTGTGTGTGCGAAAAAGGCGAGTGATCGTATAAAAATAAGACGTACAAGGTTTCAGTAAATCACCGACACTTTTTTGTAATTATCCATGTAAATTATAACAAGTTGGACGGTAATTTTTGATGTGTTATTTTATGGTTGTAAGCTTTTTGCAGCGTTAGGTTATTGCCAAATAATCCCCACCGTAAGTCTATAAAATATTATTTATGTGGTTTTCGGTTACTATACCATTCGTCCTGTATTTTTTATGGCAGAAAACAAAATATCAATCAACCATGTGACATATGATCTGCTCTTTGTTTATGAGAAACTCTAATTTCCTGTTTTCCTTTTGATAGGAATTTAATCCTATAGACCTAGTTTTAATTCTCTGGTAAGGTCAAGTCAATTTTGATATGTGAGAAAGATTACACAAATACATAATTTGTTATGTTCGTGACCTAATTGGGCTTTTGGTGCACTAAGGACAAATATTGATGACAGTTTCAGAAAAAAGATTGTTTTATTCGAAAAGGATCATTTAACTAGAATTTTAAAATCTTCTAATACACTGTACATATATTAAATAACTACATAGAGAGAAAAAATCTTGGTTTGAAAATCTGTCTCTGAAAAACTATTTGTATAAGTTCTGGTCTCTGGAGAAATGCAGTGAATCCATAAAAAAAACATAAAGCAATAAGTTTGAGAGAAATATGTTTCAATGTTTTGTGTAAAAGACCATTCTGAGCATAAAATATCAATCATGGCGACCTAAGAATGCCCAATAACTTAGCATGGAAGATTACCTAATCAGATAGAATATGGTGTGAAGTGAATGCGACCCGAGAAATGTCGCCAAGTTCCTGATTTAAATCCGAGTAAATCTCATACTTTGTTACATCGTGATATTTATCGTTTGAAGTTTGCCTTGTGAGCAAACAACTAAGGCGAGTCGTCTGCTGTCCCAAGATTATCGGGACTCCTTGGGACAAATTTCCCGCTGTTATCGATCATCATTGATTGTAATCTATTACGTTGTGATAGATCACATGCAAAACATTGTTCGATAGTAATGGATGCTTTTTAACCCATTTGATAAGTGTTGGACAAGAAATGTTAGCTATCTGATGGCTTTATTACCTATTTGTGTTTTATGGTCCAACTGGATAATTTTTTTTAGTCACACTTTTCCCCCCAGATTTTTAACGAAGGTCTGTATGTGGTTGTACATGTAAAATACGAAATTGTTATCATTCAAATGCTTCTTTGAACCCCACCCACAAAGAAAAAGAAAAAAAATATATTTTAATCATTAAAATGCAAAGAATAGAAGAGTTATTTTGGGTGGGTTTCATAGAGATAGATGTAATTTGCTTTAAATAGCATATCAAACTTTTATAACAAATACAAAATCATTGCATAATTAAACTGCATGATACCCTCTCATATATTTTTGACGATTTTTTATCAATGTTGGTTGTCAATGAGCTCTTTCATAACGAAAATTGAGTACCTTTTTATTGATATATGTATGAAATATAAGAAGTTGTCCATATTACTTAAGTACATCAGTATTTAACTCCAACCACTGTATATCAATCATACCTTATATTTTGTCATTTCAAAGACGAC
This sequence comes from Ostrea lurida, assembly GCA_903981925.1. Lineage (NCBI taxonomy): Eukaryota > Metazoa > Mollusca > Bivalvia > Ostreida > Ostreidae > Ostrea > Ostrea lurida. The sequence continues at coordinate 31,345 of CAJDSM010029147.1, forward strand.
TTGCTAACCGCCAATTGACTTATGGGGTTAGACAAATTATCCTCTAACGCAAAAAAATGTACATTGTGCTTTTCATAGGGATTATTAATTCCATAATAGAATGTTGATAGGCGTTTTCTCTTTATTCTTAACTACGAAGTATTTGGTCCTCTTTCAGTTCAGACTATGGGAAATTAAGGTTATCCGTATCGATGACATGGTTTAATTCGAAATTTAAAAAAAAAACCCCGCTTCGTAACTAGTTGGTATTTTAAATTGAGTTTCAATGGCTTTCAATTCAGAGAAAAGGTCATATACAAGTCTAAATGCTTCAAAGTGAATTCATTATTTTACAATAATGTATTGCAGTGGCTAATTTAGAGGGGGCACCCCCCACCCCCTTTTTTGGTGACCAAACTTAATTATTGTGTATAGATATATAGCTAATTTAACCTCTAAAAGTAACGTTGAAGCTATAAAACCCGAGAGTGTCCAGGGACCCGCTTTGGCTTCATCCCAGACCTTAAGGTTATTGGTTCCTTTTTCAACGGACCCCCCCCCCCTCTTTCGACAAATCCTGGATTCACCACAGTATTGAATTTATTTTTAAGACATTTGTGTTTCTTCATCTTTCTGTTTAAACGGGTAAAGAAAAAAATGGCCGTAACAAATTTCCCTTTCGTGCTTCCTTCGTTAGTTGTCTCCTGTGCCTCTTACAATCGAAGAATTTAAAATGAAAAAGAAATACTGTTTTTCGCATAACAATCACAGTCTTGCCAAAATCTTTTTTTTTTCAGTCAGTACTTTACTTATTTTGTTGGCTTCAGACTAAATTCCATGCAATTGCACTCAAAATTGCACGTAAAATAGAGATCCAAAAGGCACAAAGATTAACAATATTTTAGAAATAAAAAGATGGAAATGTTCAAATACCTTTTTTCAATATATTTTGTCTGTAAGGCTCTTCAACAGAGCAATTCCATCTCTCATTCTGGAATTGGTACTGACATTCAAGAACGGAAGTCTGAATGGCTTCCATCAATGCGTGAGCAGTCCCTCGTCCTCTTCGACACATTTTCTTTTGTTTCCGATAGAGCTTCATCATTTCACATAACTTTGAGGGCGAAAAAGTTGGAGAAACTCCAGAGTTACGATTGTCTCGGAATGCTTGGTGGTCCAGAGTAAGGGTTAACACTTCAGTCGATGTTAACCTGAAAAATCAAACCAGTTTACATTGTACCCGCTTTAAAGCGATTTTTAGCATGAGCAGATCGTGCTCTATAAAAGGAATCAAATAATACTCCGCTTTTGATTAAGGTGGTAAACACTTTGGAAAATACTAGAACCTTAAGCACACTAGATCTTGCATATACACTGAAGTTATTATAAAATGAATACATTTTAGAACAGTTTAAACATTCTCGGGGGGGTGGTGGTGGGGGGGGGGTCATAACCACAGATATGTAAATTATTAGTGACAAATAAAATGGTAATAGAAAAAATGAAGCTGACAGCAACTGCTTTGCGCGATATGGTTTAATTCGTGGTATAAAACGAATAAAAATCACTTCCATTTTGCTGTAGCAATAAAATGAAAACTTGCAAGTTAAACCCATTGTGACATCATTACTTGAACATCATATAGCAGGACTAAAGCCTAAAGGGCAACATTAATAAACAATGTTGCTAGGGTAAGGGAAACAGTCGTCTGATTGGACCGGAGTGCAAGCTGTTGCCCAGGCCGTAGGCCCGCGGGCAAACAGCTTGCACTCCGATCCAACCCAGGTATTTCCGCGACTCTGTCACAACTGTTTTGATATACCCCTACTCAAACAGTAGAATTTCCTCAATAGCCGGCTACGCCTATTCAATTCGTCGCCGATTTATCCCGAGAGCAGGATAAGTCCAAAATCCAGATCACGAGAGAATATTTTCACATTTTTAATTGTGTTTTTGCTGCCCTTGCTTTCAGCAATCCGCTTGTGAATTTCATCCTCATTTGCCGCAAAAAACGACCATCGGCCATTTATAAAAATCACTCCAGCACACGAAGCTCGGCGATTACATCTAACTATGGTTACCAGAATCAGCCGAGGTTTACCGAATGAGGAAAAGATAATACAATTTAGCGTCATGTGACGTCAGCTGGCCAACAGTCTTTTTTAACAGTCGATTTTAACAGTTCCTCCGGCCCGCCCGATCCAACAGTCATGATGTTGGACTTTTTTTCGTAAGGAATATTGTAGGAACTGTTTTGTAGGGGTATAACAATGTTTTATACGATTTAAAGAATGTTGCTAAAGTTAAATGAACCAATCAGATTGCGTGTTACAACCTGTCGCGGTGGCTCTCGTAAACTGGTACCCCGTAGATTGGTGCTACACACAAACAACGGGCACTTTATTGTTCCCAACTGAGCC